>RJWJ010001445.1:0-32708 GCA_004363605.1 Indri indri
TGGCAACAGCACTCTCCATGGCAACAGCACCCTCCATAGAACCAGCATCCTCCATGGCACCAGCACCCTCCATAGAACCAGCATCCTCCATGGCACCAGCACCTTCCATAGAACCAGCACCTTCCATGGCAACAGCACTCTCCATGGCAACAGCACCCTCCATAGAACCAGGACCCTCCATGGCACTAGCACCCTCCATAGAACTAGCACCCTCTTTAGGTCCAGCACCCTGCATAGCAAAATCAGCTTTAGAAGACCCTAGGCTCTCAGGATTAAGAAAGAAGGAGGGGTTTCTTCTCTGCATGCTCCCACCTTCTCACATGATCCTGATGAAAATCTTTCAATTCTGTGGCCCTTTATGATGGCTGCAAGAGCCTCCTTGGTTTCAGAAATGACAGAAATTTCAGGCAATTCTTTCAGCCAGTCTTTCCCTGTTTATCTCTCCCCACCCTGCTCTCTTCTCCCTTTTTCTCTCACAGTATATGCTGTGAACTGCTCTCTCCAGGTTAATTTTGAAATTTAAAGTCACAGGCTGTTCCACCTCTGTGAAGGGATTGAAGGAGAAAGTTGCACCTCCGCAGTTCCTAAGGTTACCTCGGCCCCGGGCAGCGTGTGTGACGGGCCATCCTGGCCCCTGTTTGCAGCACCGGGCTCACTCAGACCAACCGCGAAGTCCCTGACTTCCAGCCCTGGTGCTCCAGCGCAAATCTCCACCCTGAGCTCCAGACCTGTTCCATCTAGGGGTGGCCAGACCGCCTCCCCCACCCCGCTTATGGCCTCCAGGAACCTCACACCCAGCGCATCTCCCCCAACCCCTGCCTGGTGTAGACCAGCCAAATACCAAGGAGTGCCTCAAACCCCCTTCTCCAACCAAGCACAAGTCCTGTACGCTCCACCTCCATGACAGCCCCTCTGGACCCCGAGCCCCCGTGAGCTGACTCAGCCCAGACCCTCAGACTC
This sequence comes from Indri indri, assembly GCA_004363605.1. Lineage (NCBI taxonomy): Eukaryota > Metazoa > Chordata > Mammalia > Primates > Indriidae > Indri > Indri indri. Next base: position 961 of record RJWJ010001445.1, read on the forward strand.
TGCTTAATCACCACCACCGCCTCCTCCCTAGTCCCCCTCCGTCCACCCTCGCCCCGCACTCGCGTCCTCCCAGGGCCCGGAGAGAGCTCTATTTAAGAAAGCAAAAAACCAGGCTCATTAATGCTCCAAGCTTTACATAAGCACCAGAGAATGCGCTTCATTCCTTCCATTTTGTTCCCAGTGGCGGGGCTCTGCTCCGCCCACGCCTGACAGGGCCACAAAGGGCCGCCCCTGAACCGCAAAGCCTTTCCTTCCCTGCCCCCAGGACTAATTGAGTGAAACTACGTGGCGGCTTCCGCAGGCCCTGGGCCCTGGCCTAGCGGCTCCTTTCCTCTGAGCTGACTTGTTTCTGTTCTGCCCAGCAGCTGCTGCCGCAGGCAGGTCTCATGGCTGAACAGAAAGGCTGCCAGGCCCCGGCTTTGCACTCTGGCTCTGCCACTTGATGTCTGGGTGAGCAGGTGACGTCGTTTCTCTGAGCCATGTGCCCCCTCTCAGAAGTAGGGGATTATACCTATCTCCCATATTTGAATATGATAAAATAGCCGCATCCCCAAAAGTTACCAAAGAAGAGAAAAAAATGGCCCAACACCACCACCACAGAGCCACAGGTAGCATCTTAATATATTTCTTTCTGTGTCATTTTTCCTCTGTATTTGTGGGGTTTTCAGAGTTCTAATTCTAGAAAGCATACAATTTTAATCTTTGCTTTCTTCACTCAACATTCTCTCTTCAGGATTTGCCCAAATTATTGCATGTCTTCATAGCCATCATTTTAAATGACTACTAGATAAGGAATAATTTCATTAAAAACTCTTAACTCTATTTGGAAAAAAGCAAATTTTTAAAAATAATTCTCATTTTTGTCTGATTATTGAAACAATGCATGTTCATGGTATAAAATTCGGAAAACATGGAAAAGCAAAAAGGAGAGATAAATATCTCCTAAGCTCATAATTCAGAAGAAACTACTCTCTAGAAAAAAGCAATCTCAGAAACTGTAAAATAGTTCATTATATGGCTGTGGTCTCATTCGTGGAATCACAAGAAAGTTGTCGACAGTCTAGCATTGTTTCCAATACTCTGATTTTACAAATAGCACAGCAATAGGCGTTCTTGTGTGTGAATCTGGGCATATTTCTCATGATGCACGAGGACAGGTCAGCTTGACACCCTGGCCGGGAGTTCCAAGACAGCCCAGGCCTCCCCTCAAAGCCAGGTGCTCATTCCTGCAGGTATGTGCTGTTCCTGCAGGTCCTTGTGTGTAGCTGGGGCCAGGCCCACGACGCTGTGGGTCAGACACTGAAGTACAGTAATAAGCAAGAGCAGGCCCTGCCCACAAGGAGGGGATTGCCATCCGGGGGATGCACACAGAGGTGCCACCCTCCCCTCAGGGGCCACCCCCAGCTGCTCCGACATAGATTGAGCAGGGAGAAAGAGATAGGAACAGACCGATATCCACACACACGCTCCAGTTCCCAGGTAACCAACCAAGGGTCGCGTTCACTTTCAAAGCCCCCAGTTACAGTTGACACAAAATAGCTACTAGTAATTGTGTATTTATCCTGTACACACCCGAGTGCTTTGCATGAATTCCGCACTTCACCTTCGCAGTAACCCTACTACTGTCTCCATTTGATAAATGAGGTTCAGCAGCTTGTTCGTGTCCACACGGCTAGTGGAAGCAAAGCCCAGCCAGAGTACTACAATATCCATCCACGGAACCACTTGTTCACCTGCCTCCATGGCTGACTTTGCCTCCTAGATATCTGTTAGGGCTGTCTGCATCTCTCCATCTGCTAACCATCCTTGTCTGAGCCACTATCGTTTTTTACTTAGACCACTGCAGTAGCCTAATAGTCTCCCTTTTGCCCACTACGCTCCATGAGCCACACAAAAGCCAACTCGCTTTTTCTAAAACCCAAATTCAGTCATGTCCCTCTTCTTCTTGAAGTCCTGCAGAGGCTTCCTGTTCCTTTTGGTGTTAAAACCTAAAACCCTCCATACAGCCTGCAAGGCCTGGAACTGTCTTCCCTCTGCCCACTTCTCCTGCCTCATCCCGGTCTGCCCCCTGCCGCACTCACAGAGCCCAGCCTGGCTGTTCTCATTCCTATTCAGTGCTGGGGCTGGCCTCCCTCCAGCCCCATGGCCTTTGCACAAGCTGTGCTCCCCTCAGCCACCCTTGTGCCCACTCCCACTTCCATCTCAGCTCCTGAGTGACTTCCCCAGGGCACTTCCTTTTGCCCTCAGCATGCTTCTGGCTCCTTCATGCGACTCAACACGACTAATGATACACATTGATCAGTGCTCCTAGTCCTCCTCCCCACCAAGAAACAGAAAGTCAACCATCAGGGTTTTACCACCAGGAAGCCAGCTTTGCTTTCCTTTGTCTTTTTCTTATTTGTTGCAACCATATCCAAGGACAAAAACTTGAGTTTCTTCCTGCATTTCCAATCATACTTCCTGGAGATTGTGATGGAAAAGCAGGAAGAAGGGACCAGGAGAAAGGGGAAGGAATAAAAGGGGCGTTTATCAATGATCAAGTTTATCAGAGCATCCCGGAGCACAAGAGGCTTGACAGATCTCAGAGGCAGAGCTCTCATCACTTGATTAGACCCAGTGACCCAGACCACGCGGCTTCGAGAAACCCTCTAGAAACAGCCTGCGCCATCTTCCCAGTCCCCAGCAAGCAGCACCTGCTCCGCGAGCGTAGATGTGCTGACTTGGCTGCAGGCAGCCTCACCTTTACTCTTTCTGTTACACCAGCAAGAAACTGACCGTAAATTCAGCGATTTTCGGCACCCGGAACTTCCCTTTGTTCTTCTGCTCCGGCTGATACTCCGTTCTTGTCTTCACGATCACCTGAAAGGTTTGGTCGGTGTCAGCACACATGCAGACTTGAAGCATTATTCTTTCCCTTTCTTTTGTTTTTTTAGTAACCGGAATTTATTATACATGGCACATAAAGATCAGAAAATAAAGAATCCCCCTTCCCAAACACACAAGAAAAAAATTCAAATTATTCATAGTACCCCCCCATTCCAACAGAGACAACCACAGGTGACGATCGTGGTTATGCCTTCCCAGATGTTTTCATAGACTTATATGTGTGCATATTATATGTATATTTAATATTTATGAAAACATATTTTCTTTTCATGAAATGAACTCATACTTTATGAAGTGGTTTATAACCTGCTTTTATTACACAACACTGTACCTTCTTCCTGATTTTCCAGTGTAGACAAATATATGATTTCATTTTGCCTTTTGACATAGCGTAACATCCCATTTTATGTGCATACTACGATTGATCTAATCAGTCTTCAATTGTTGAGCTTCAATCTTCAACTGTTCCACAGTTTTTGTTATATAAACAAGTCACGATGAAGATCCTATATCTAAGCCTTTGTGCCCATACTTAATTTCAATTCAATTTGGGGACTTGTGCAAAGGAAAATATAAAGGTCTGTTGGATCTGGTGTATCATCCTATTTTTCTAAAGTCTGAATTTTGTGCAGAGGTGGTTAATATCTTATCAAGATTTGCTGTCAACCTGACAAGACATGCATGGAACTCCATCCCACTGCACAGGCAAAGTGAAAGAAAAAGAAACATCGCAATCATATACCTGTTCAATAAGGTTGCTTTGAGAGTTAAATAAGATAATAATGAGCAATTTTTTTGAACTATTTATTATGTTCCAGAACCAGATCAAACATTTCATATACCTTACCTATGTACCACTACTATTTCCATTTCCCTGACAAGGAAACTGAAGCTCAGAGATGCTAAGCCACTTGTCCAAGGTCACACAGCAACAAGGAAGCAATCTTCTAACCATGATTGCTCTTACTTACCATTATAGCTTAAATTAACAGAATTTTCACTGAAAACTCAAACCAACTTTCCCTGGAGACAAGTCAAGTGTATTGACTAGAGCAAGAATTCTTCTCCGAAGAATGTTCTTTAAAGCCTAGCATGCATGCCATCGACTCAATATAGCTCAGAAAGGAAGGGCTGGGCAAAGCACTACCATATATTAACATCTACCATGTGGCACTTAAACATGTTGGTTAAGGAGGCCCTGGGCCCCAGCCCATCAACACCCCTCCCTCCCTCATCTCGAGAACCCATTTCCAGATGGAAATTCTGCTGCTGTGACCCTCTTCTTTGCAGTCTGTTCTTCCAAACAACAAAAAGAGAGCCCCTTTAAATAGGGGGGCGGTGTAGCCAAACACAGAGAAGGACTTGAGGGAGGGGGCAGGGAAGAAGGATGTTCTGATATTTTTATTTTCTTCCTACCTCTTATCCCAAAGAATAGGAAAACAGAAGCCTCTGTGCCAGAGGTAGGAAAAATAATTCTCATACTTTGTACATTTACTATATAGCAGGCCCTGAGGCTTTGACATGCATTAGCTCACTTAATTCTATGCTATGAGGCAGATAGCAACATTGTCAATATCGTAGGGGGTGTGCACAAACATGTGCTGGGTTCAAATCCTGGCTCTACCACTTACTAGCTGGTGACCTTGGGTGAGTCATTTAAACTTTCTGCATCCTAGTTTTCTCATCTATAAAATGGAGAAATAAGCAAAACCATCTCGCTGGGTTGTTGTGAGGCATAAGTGAGTTAATGCACATCAGACACTCAGACCGTTCAATAACAAATGTTTATTTGAACACTGCCTTGGGGCGCTGTCACATCTGCTTCCGTGGATGTCTGAGGCAGATGTGGAGCTCAGCCTGGCTTGTACCTGTCAGCCTACAGGTACAGCGTACCCTGACCATCAAGAGCAACACAAGGACTTCTAAAGAACACCGCTGTTCAAGCATGCCCCTGACTGCCCTGCCTGAAACAAAAAGGGTTTTGAAGGATGAATAGAAGCTTCCTGGGTGGGACAAGACAAGGGAAGACATTTTCTGCAAAGTGAAGCTCATGGCCAAAGAAACAGAAATGCGAAACAGCATGTGATCTACAAGTGCCTGTTTTGCTGGCATAGGAACTGCAATGGGAATGTGAGAGTCAAGTCAAGAGCTAATGGAAACAAAAGAACAAATGCTAAAGCACAGCTCATAAGCTAATTCACAACATTCTGGGATCAGACAAAATGCTTTGTGAACTGAAATAATATTCTACAAATTCTAGTTATTAGAAATATTTTGGATACCACTAGATCAACTGTCAGATTATGAAGTGGTATAGATGTCTGATCATTTCTCTGAATCCACATTTTTATAAATATTAACAAACTTGGATTTATAATTTCATCTCCCCATGCATGTATTTACATGTATTACATATAATATACATATAAGACATCTATTATTATACACATAATAATAGATCTATTTCCTGGTCAGTGGGAGCCTTAGGGTAATAACTGCCTTTTGTGATAGGCAGTATTCTCAGACAGCTCTGAAGATTCCTGCCCCCTGGCATACATGTGCTGTATAATTTCCTCCCTCAAGAGTGCGGGCAGGACCTGGGACCATGATGGGATAGTCCCTCCCATGCTTACATTACGCTATACAAAACTGCGAGATAGCAGACTTAAAGAGATTCTACACTGACCTTGAAGAATAAACTGACAGGTCAAGAGAGGGCCACTCAGCCAGTATCTGAGGACCACCCTCACCGACAACCAATAAGAACAGGGGGACCTCAGTCCTACAACCGCAAGGAGCTGAAATCTGCCAACAACCTGAATGAGCCTGGAAGAGGAGCCCAAGTGCTGGATGAGAATGCGGCTTAGCAAACACCTTGATTTCAGCCTGTGAGACCCCAAGCAGAGAACTCAGCTAACCTATGCCTGGACTTCTGATCTAAACAAAACCGTGAGATAATAAATTTGTGGGGTTTTTTTTTTAAGCCACTAAACATTTGGTAATTTGTTACATGGCAACAGAAAACGAGCTCGCCTTCCTCCGTGGTCTCTTGGCGTGATGCCCCCTTCCCGATCCACAGCCCTCGGACTGGCCGCGAGCACCTCCACATCACAGGCAAACGTTAGGAAGCATTTGCTTCTTCGTCTTTCCCTCTGCCTCGCTATTTTTACACACATCCTTCCCAGAGCTTCTGAAAGAGCTCAAAACCATTTCCATTCTGCGTAAACTTAAAAGACCCTGTGTTCTAGCCAACATGTTGAGGCAAGAGACAGAACTAAAAAATACTCCTGTCAGAACGAGACCAGGAATACCATTCTAGGCAATATCATTCTTATGCTCGTAATAATACTCATTTCGAGATTGATTCTCTAGCATCCATTTTCTTCTCCACTCGAAAGCTCCCTGATATTCCTTTCAGGAACCCACCCCTTCCCCACTTTGTGGGGGCCTGTGGTCTGGTGGGATTGACTTCTCCCTTAATGATGGGGGTGGTCCCTCATGAAGTTGAGCCAATCAGGGCATACTATCCTATTGATCCCACATTTTGATTGGCTCAGACATGAGCATGTCACCCAATTTGGACCAATGATATATGAGGCAGTATTGACTACAGTCTTGAGGAAAGAAGCTTCCTTGGTCTTCACGGGTATCTTCAGAGCATGCCGTTCCTAGGGATGGTTTGGTGAGGACTTGAATTCTAGAACTGCTGTAGCAATTGTTGCCACTCCTAGGGGAAGCCAGGACAAAGGCAGCACCCAAGGATGGTAGAGCCAAGAGGAACCCAGAGAAATGGAGGTGGGCCCTGATGACATCCTATCCCCTGGATCACACCTTTCCTGAAGCTAGACCCACGCCGGGCTCTGCAATCAGTCATGGGGGCAAATACATACTCTTTGTGCCTTAATCCAATTTGGGTTGAGTTTTCTGTTACTTGAAACTAAAAGCTTTCTATCTGACACAAACGTGTTCCAAGAAAACCCAAGAAAATGAACTGAAAAAGCTATTAGAATTTAATAAGATAGCCAAATACTAAATGAGCATACCAAAAATCAACAGCTTTCCTAGGTGTCAGCAAAAAGTCAGCTCAAAAATATAATGGGACCACCAGAAGATACACCCAAAAACATTCATAGCAGCTTTTTTCATAATACCTCAAAACTAAGAACATCTCAAATGTCCACTAAGAGCAGTATGGAAAAATTGTGGTTTATGCATAAATGGAATGCCTCCCAGCAATTACTACACGTACGTGGATGAATCTCATGGACATTACATTGAACAAAAGAAATCAGACACCAAAAAGTTTTTCTGTATACTGTGTGATTTCATTTACATCAGCTTCAAACAGATGTATAATAATTTATATTTAATATATTTACTTCAAACATCTACCATTCACCATTTGCAGTAATGGGTCAGGGGGTTCTGCATTTAGACAGAGCTAGGACCGCAGGCCTCTCTTCAAATCCATGCCCTGCTTTGTTCTGAACTCCCATGAACAGACTCTCTAATGAAAACAGCTCTTTTGGCTTCAGTGCCTTACACCTCAAACCCCAGAGCTCGAACACAGGCCCCGGGACAGGTCGCTGCCTGACACCACGTGAGGCCGCAGTCGTCCGCTCCTGTTTCGAGCTCAGCCACCTTTTCTCCAAAAGCAGCCTTGGCTGCTACTTGCAGGTTCACCTTCTCCGCTGAGGACATGTTCGCTCTTTAGACTCCCAGCCCCGTTTCAAAAGGCCTTGGCCCGCTTGCCCGGAACAGATGGCCAGTGCTCTGCCCCGTCTCTCGGACCTCTCAATTGGCTCTCACAGGCTCATTCTCTCTCTGCTCCGCGAACGCTCCGCGAACGCTCCCCTCCGTTGGGTCGGTGGCAGTCTCCCCTTGGCTGTATGCCTGCCACGCTGGCCGGCCCTCCTCAGCTCCCCTTCGGGCTCCTCCTCCTGCCTGAACCCTCAGTGTTGGGAGTTCTCAAGGCCGGGTCACGCCCACTCTTCTTCCCTTCTGTTCTGTAAGCCACCTCTGGGTAATCCCACTTGCTCCCATCACTGCTAAGTCCATCTTTTATTCCCATGACTCTCAAATTTTCACCTCCGTGCAGACCTCAACTAACACCCAGATTACATGACCACATTGACGACACCCACAGCAAAGCTTCTGGGTCCTCTCTCTCCTGCCCTGATCACCACACCTTGGCATTTTCATCCCATGCAATCCCCAGCTCGGAAAATAGCAGCACTATCCACACCATTGTTTATGACAAACCAGATAAAAGAATCTCTTATGATCCCTCCCCTTCAGTCCCCAAATTCATCCCATCATTCCTTCTATTCCAGCCCCAGCTTCCTCAAAAATTTCTCCCAAATCGACCTATTTGTCCAGTTGCACGGCCTCCACCCTAGTCCAGGGCATCATCATCTCTCTGGGGACTTTCGCTCTGGCCAGCTTCCTTGTTTCCATTTTCGCGTCCCCAACCCCAGAGAAAAGATCTTTCTAGACAGAGGGAGAGGCATATACCAGCAGATGCTGAGAAGACGCCTGCGCAACTACAAAGAGGCGGCTCTGAGTAGCCAGAGAATGGGGCTGAGGAGGTGAGGAGGTGACAGAGATAGAGCTGGAGGGGCGCACGGAGGCTCTGAATGCCGAGCTGAGCGCCTTGAAGGTCAATGTGAGGGCAGTGAGGAGCTGCGGAAGGGTTATAGGCAAGAGAATGGCTTTACAGATGTGCATGGCGGGCAGCGGAGAAGCCTCTGGCCATCGTGGAGATACACAGTGTGGACAGGCGCAGGGAGCGGGAAACACAGCTACACGGTCACTGAGACCAACCAGCTATGGGAGTTTCATGCAGCCTGGTGTTTTGTTCCTGTGGAGCGCAGCCAGGAACATTTCCCTTCTATAAAAGATACAGTAACAGTTACTTTTTTTTGGTACTATGAAGGGAAAAGCATAAGGAATGTCAGCCAATCATTACTAATTTTACCTTGGAGGAACAGCTTGCATAAGCAGAGAGAGAGAGAGAAAAATAAATTTGCAAAGAAAGGCTCTTTTCTGGACACTCTTCTTTTTCCCCACAGTTAAAAAAAAAAAAAATGGAGCAAAACAGAGCCTGAGTGCCTTGATTAATAGTAGAAATGGGAGAAGTGGAGAGGGAAGAGGAAACATTCTTCCTACTTTTTTATTATTAAAAGTGGGATTTATAGATATTTGGACAAATGAAACTTGAGGTTTTTTAAATATCGTTGTGGATGTGGGCAAAGTAATAACTTTGTTTTCTTTTCATATTTACACATTGGTCCCCCATTGTCCTGTCAGCTGCTAATAGAAAGAACATAATTTAACATAATTGGCATTGTGAAAATGGGATAAATTATTCATTCCTAAAGGACTCCTCGTCTGGATATAATTCCCATTTTGCTGGCAAGGCCAGATAATACATTGTGGTTCAGATGGTGCAAAGTACAGACCATAAAAATTTAAAATACTACTTCCTGGGATTATCAATAATGAAGAGGTTCCCACGTGGAGAGGCCCCAGGATTGGCAGGAACAGTAAATCAAAGTGCAGAAGAGCTGACAAGGAGGAAGATTGCATTTTTATGAGCTGGACTTGCACAGGCCAAAAACAGATGCAAGCTGCACCTCCAGCTCATCCCTGGAGTGAGGAGAGAGGTTCAGAGCCAGGACAATGCATGGCTGGCCCCTGCGCGCCTACTGTGTGCCAGACACGTGCTGGTGCCCTCCTGATGAGCATTTGCTCAGTTCTCACAATTCTCCTGACTGCATTCTCTCCAACCCCCAGTACTCTCCTTTGAAATCATGATTGTTATTACCATTTTTCAGATGAGGAACTCTAGCCTCAGAGAGTTCAATCTCTTGCCTATGATCAAATGACTGGTAAGTGCTTGAGCTACTATTGAAACTCAAGAGTATCAAGCTCTTTCCTATCCATCGCTGTTTTTTTTTTAAAGGTACCCACTGTGTGCCTGGCATTATGCAACAACTCTGCATCCTATCTCAGCAAATCCTTTCAATCATTCTATGAGGTAAGGGATTATATCCATTTTACAGATGAGAAACCTGAGTCTCAGAGAGCACAAATGATGTCACAACCTCACATAGCCACTAGGAGGCAGAGCCAAGAATTAAACTTAACACTCAATCTCTGAGCCTATGGAACCCAGGACGTAATGGGGGCTCCATAAATAACGTTAAATGAGGGGACAAATAAATTTATTTCTAAAGAGAGAAGGTGGAGATACCCAAATGGAGCCTGAGGCCTTAGTTGGGAGCTCTTCTCCTTTTGTGCCCCACTCCACACTCCCTCTTTGGGTTTGAGTCTTTCCCTGGGCCCTTAAGCTTGGTATCAGGCCTGGAACACAGGGTATAAGGTCAGAGCTCAGAAGAACTTTAGCAGCAGTGTTGTCCAACGCCATCACTTCACAGATGGGGGGTTGGGGCCCAGAGAGAGAAGGGGTTTGCTACAGGACACACAGAAACACAGAGTCAGAAGCAGGTCTCTAGTATGAAGCTGACAACTTCTAGTCCAGAGCTCTTTCCATGGAATGACGCTTCTTTTCCTTGTTGGGCCTTTGTTTTCTCAGAGGCAGAATGAAAGTTTGGCCAATACGGCCTCAAACGAACCATCTAGCGCAGCAAGTCTACGACTCCTCAGTTCAATGACAAGGCATAGTATGGGGCAAGATGAGGTGCTCTCCGTGGGGTCCTCTATAGGGGCTTCCAGCTCTTTCTGCTCTGAGCAGAGGTGAGCTGCCTTGGCTGGAACCGTCACAGTGGAGGCCCACAGCTCTACCACCTGGGTCCTCCGTGGTCCAGGCCACCCCACTACACTGCTCAGCTTTCCTTGCTGTCTGTAGCCATGTGTGCTCTGAACAGAGGACCTCATTCTGGGACTGAATTGATGATGATAATAACGTTAATAACAGCAACAATAATAGTAACAGCTTTCTCATAAGCATTTACTGTGTGCTGAGCACTGTGATAAACATTTGACATGTACTTTTCCCAGTTCATCCTTACAACAGTTCTTAGAGGAAGATGTTATTGCCATGAGGAAACGGAGGATCAGAGTAGTTAATAAACTTGCCCAGGTTCACACAGCAAGCAGGTGGTGGGTTAAGATTTGAATTCAAACTGTGCCACAGTAACAGCACACCCACGTGCAGGGACACTGGCTCACACCACGTTGTTCTCTCCACGTGTGAAAGTGAGCAAGTCACAACAGCTTCCTGAGACTGTTTCACCATCTGTGAAATGGGGGTGATTTTTTAAATAGAAAATTTGATGCATGCTTACGGTAAAAAAAAAAAAGATGAAAATTATAGAATAAAATTCTTCCAACAGGCCCTGCCTGTCCCATCCCTACTTCCCAAACATTTAATGGTTTCTGTGTGTCCTTCCAAAACTGTTTTATGAGTTATAAAAATAAAACATACACACACTCTGTGTGTTTCCACAAATGGGATCATTCCATACCACTCTCTTTAAAATTGTTTTACTGAGCACCGGTCTGCTGCTGCTTTCCACGTTAGCACATACAGATCCGCCTGGTTCTCGTAACAATTGCTTAGCGGTCCACATCCACCCACCAGAGCTTGTTCAACCAGGGCCTTCTCATCAATAGTCCAAGCTGTTTCCAGTTTTTTAAAATACAGACAGGCCTTTGCATGCTTAAAAAAATATACCCACTGGGTAACTTCCCACCAGTAGGAAGCATACAGTCAAATGGTGTCTACAGTTTACATTTTGTAGACGATATCGAAATAGCCTCTGAAAAGCATTGCACATTGCATCACATTATGTAACCAAGGAGAGTGAACTGAGGACAGGTTTGTTTGTCCCCAGCGTTATCAACACTAGGCATTATCAAATTTATTTTTTTGCCAATCCGATAGGTAAAAAATTGTATTTTGTTTAAAATTATAGAGAATTCTTTTTAATGTTTATTGGTCATTTTCTATCTAGTTGCTGAAACTGCCTAGTCAGAGCCCTTGCCCCATTTGGGGTGATTTCTAATCCGTCTCTTGAGAGTGTCTGAAGCGCAGGGGGCTGGAGGGCCGCAGGCTGCAGAGACGCGCGTTTCCGCTGCTCCCTGGGGCAAGGCTGACGCTCTCTGATCCATGTCTTGGGGGGAAAAGGGAACCTTGCAGGAGGCCAAGGGAGAGGCCAGGAAGGTGGCAGGCCTCGGTGGCAGGAGTGGCATTCCCTCCGCCCCGGATCCCTCCACGTCTCCCCTGTCATGCCCACCCCTGAAACCCCATCCCTCTTGGCATGTGCCACTTTTCCAGCCTTCTTCCAAACCTGTGGTCTCCAAGAGACACATTCTGCATGTGCAGTGAAGAAAGGGAACTGTCAGTGAGAGCCCTCTGTGGGCCACGCTCTGAGCTAGGTCCCTTAGACAATTGTCACATCGCTCCCCTCACAGTAACCTTGTTAGGTAAATATTATGGCTATATTAGAGTTGAAAAAAACCCACAAAGCCCAGAGATGCTAAGCAATTTGCCTGAAGTCACACAGTAAGTGAATAGGTTAGCTGAGATTTGAACCCAGGTCTCCCGGACTACGAGGTGCATGTGGTCTACCATGTGAAATTTGAGGTCTGCCAAACATCAGTCACGGGCCTCTAAATGTCTGCTGTCCTTTCCTCCCACAAGCAGGTGAGCCCACCTCCTTCAGGATGCACAAAGACTTCATCATCAACAGAAAGGAAAGGCACGTTCCCCCACAGCCTGGCAGGAAGGGACCATGTTCCCCTGCGGCTTTGCCTGGGTGGAGGTGTCTGCCTGAGGTTTGCTTTCTGCAGACCTGCCCCCAGTAGCTGGCATGTCCCGGCACACCTGTGTGCAGATCTTGCTGCCCTGCTTCCCCGTGGTGCATCCTAGGGCAGCATTCCGCCTGTCTGAGACTGTTTCCGCCTCTGTAAAATGGGGAGAACAGCAGCAGCCTCACGAAGGGGTTGAGGGGACATCTGGGTTATTGCAGTTACTTCAATAAACCAAAGGCAGCAAGGCCCCAAAGGCATGCCTTGGAATTTGATGTCTGCAGATTAGTGTTCCAGCTTCTCCAGATCTCACTCCCACGGCCTGGAGGAAGCCACCCAACTGCTCAGATTCGAGTCGATTACCCCACCTGCCAAGTGCAGAAATTGAGCCCATGTCAAGCTAAGCAAGAGAGGGGGCTTTGTTCAGCCCCGTGTTCCTCACTGCCCACTGCGTGCCAGGCCTAATGCTACCGAGGCGACGCAGAGGCGGGGCCTTAGGCCTAGTGCACAGATGGGGCAGAAAGCAAATTCTCCTCCCAGCCCCCACCCTCCTTCCTGGACACGGCAGTGGCCTTCTCTCCGGCCTCCTGGCTTCCGCATTTTTCTCCCACCATTCACAGTGGGGGTGCTGCAGGACACCCAGGCCCCCCTATATGGGTGGAAGCTACTCTGCATGGAGGACGGATAGGAAGGAAAGAGGCAGAGGAGCCCCGAAGGCCGCGCATGAGGCCGAGCCTGCCTTTTGTCCCTACGGTGGCCCGCGGCAGCCAGAGCAATCCAGCCAAAATCCAACTCTGATCCTCTTTCTCTCCGGCCTCAAACCCCTTCCCCAAAAAGACACCAGGCCCCACAAGAACTGGCACCCACCCTGCCTCATCCCCTAAATCTTCCCTTCGCCAGGCACGCGGCGGCCCACCTGGGCCCTGACTGCTCCTCCGCCCTCCCCAGTGGCTGCCCGCAGGCCGCCCCCTGCCCTCTGCTGCCCGCGCCAGCCCACCCCCGGGTCTCAGCCAGCGCTGTTTCCTGGCCATCCTCCCATCGTAATTAGGTCCCGCTAAATTTTATCTGTCCTTACATTACGGCGCCTTATTCTTTCGTTAATAGCCCTTCTCCCAATGTGCACATATGCACTTGCGTTGTTCGATAGCTTGCTTGAAGTCCCTCTTCCCCATTGCACTGGAAGCTCCACAAAGGCGGTGGCCATGCTTCTTTTCATGGCCGTGTGTCCATAGCCCAGCACAGTGCCTGGTGCATACACGGTACCCAACGAGGTTGGCTGGAGGGAGGGAGGGATAGACGTGGGTGAACACCTGCCATGTGATAAGCGCAACCGCTGCTGTACTTACGGGTGGCCAGGGAAGGGGTCCAGGAGAGCCCCTGTCAGAACTGGGTCAGGAAGATGAGTATTGGCTTAGACAAGCAAAGGGGCGAGAAGGGCGTTTTGGACAGAAGGAACGGCATGTTCAGGAGGAGGCACAGAACACCTGGAGAGCGTGGGAAACTCTCCAGGCCTTCTCAACCTCGGCGCTGTTGACATTTGGGGCAGGATAATTCTTTTGGGGGACAAGGGTGGGGCCGTCCTGTGCACCGCAGGATATTTAGCAGCATTCCTGGCCTCTACTAGTAAGATGGCAGTAGAATCCTCCCTCCAGTTGTGACAAAAATGTCTCCAGACATTGCTAAATGTCCCCCTGGCAGGCAAAACAGCCCCCACTGAGAACGGTGCCCGTGTAGGTCCGGCGGGCTGCCGTGCCAGGCCACGGTGGGAGGGGATGCATGCAGGCCCGATAACAGGGCTGGAAGGCAGAGGGAAGGTTTGGGGGATGGAACCCTGTGGGGATGCGGGGGTGGAAAGCGTTCCGTGGGAGGGAGACCCGGTCACAGCCCCGAGGCAGCTCAGGAGCAGCAGGGAGAGTGAAGCGGAGTGACAGGGAGAAGAGGCCGGAGACCAGCATGAGCCGACGCAGGCGCCAATCTCCCCAGCTTGGGCGGGGTGGGGGGCACTGGAGGCTGTGGTGTTCTCTCTGGAGAAGCACCGGGCCCCGCTGCAGGTCCAGGAGCCGGCCTGGGGGAGAGCCAAGGGGCAGCTATGGCCACACACGAGGACGGTAGAGTTTGGGAGACTCTCCCAGGGCAGTGGCTTCTCACCACTTGAGGCAGCACAGTGCAGAGGGGAAAGCTGGGACATTGGGTGCACTGGGGTTCTAACCCCAGCCCTTCCACTCTTCATCTGTGAGGCCTGGGCAGGCCACTTCCATTCATCTGAGCCTCAGCTTCCTCATCAGTGAAATGGATGTACTAAAACCTGCCTCACGGGGTGCTGGGAAGATTAACTAAAGTAACAGACATGAATGCCCAGCATAGCCCCCTCCCCAGCCCAGAGCAAGTGCTTCAGACATGCCCACCCTCTCCAGTTAGCCTCCACACGCTTTCTCCTGATATTCGGACTCCGTGCTGCTAAAGGGCGTTTAGTATGAATGACTCTAAAGATGATTTCCAGCATTACACACCAAGTGCACTCCGTAGGTTACATCTTCAAAAGGGAAAGCCACGACTTCACACTGGGGTAGACTATACGTCTTTCTACCAACCCCCTCGGTGTCCAGCACTCACCGTCTGGCTGACCCTAATCAGAGGGCAGGGCCTGTGTCCGGCTCCCTTCGCCCTCCGCAGTAGGCCCGGGAGGGGAGTCCCGAAATTACCACTCCCATTTTGCACGAGAGGAGGCGCAGGCTGAGCAGCTTAAGAGCTTGCACCAAGTCCTCAACCAAGGAGGCTGGTAAAAGTGGGAACAGGGATCTGAGCCCACCTGACGAGGCGGCTTGCGTCCATGCTGGTGGCTACCACACTCTTCTAAGCATTTAGAGGGGCTTTGCCTTCTTGAGTAGAATTTACTTTTAGCACATCTGTTCTAACATCCGGGGGAAAAACATGTTTACTCTTGTAATGATTATAAAGCTAGATATTAGCACAGAAAACTGCTAATACAATTCCCCACTCAGAGAAGGCAGAGACCCAAGGGAGGAGAACCAAGTCACACTGTGAGGCAGAGACTGAGCTGGAGCTGGGGACCAAGTCTGGGGCAAGCTCAGTCCTTCTTCCTGCTGAGGTGGAAGGTTCTGGAACAACACCACCTGGGTCCTGCACCCAGGGTGTTTTACTAGCTATTTGCTTTCGGACGTTACTTTACCATTCTGTGTCTGAGTGTCTTTAAAATATGGATCAAAGTAACAACTCCCTCACTAGGTCCTATTAACTATTGAGAGGATGAACGAAAATTGTGTGTGTGTGTGTGTGTGTGGTATACATATAGCTTAGGACAGCATCTAGCATTTATGAAGCACTTGAAAATGGTAACTGTTATTCTCTTATAGTTAGTTTTGTGCCAGACACTTTATGTATGAGGCCACATCTAACTTTGTTCTGACCATTGTGAGGTAGGTGTGATTCTCCCCACTTCACAGAGGTGGAAACTGAAGTCCACCTGATGAAAGACTTTATCATGAGCATCAGAGGAAGTCTTTGATGTGCCCCTGTAAGGGATTTGCGGTCAGACTGGGACCCACTGCATCTTTCAGGATACATTGGTTTCCTCTTCCATGAGTGCAGGTCTACCATGACAGACAATGGATTTATCCTTCAGGTTTGGGGACAGCTTTCTGGGACATCTGAACTGGGTGCTCAGGGGTTATTGGGCTTGTCTCCCCTCTCAAGAAAAAAATAAAGCCCTGTGGGGTGGGGAGAAGGAGGCCACAGTGATCTCTGGCTGATCTGCAGGAGTACGGAAGGTTAGGGGGAGAGGGGAGCTCACCACAGTGCCTTTTCTTTGCACACCTCTCAGGGACAGGCATGCAGATCTGCAAGGCCGTAGCTGTTGGCTTCACAACACCTCAAGAGAGTATCTTCCATTCTCTTCTTTAACTTCCACTTATATCTGGGTTCAAATTCCAGCATCTCCACTTACTCCTTCTGTGAGCTTGGATAACTCACCAAATTCCCATCTATAAATGGGAATGCATAATCCCTGGCTTCCAGGGGTAATGCACACCTAAAACAGTGGTTCTCAACTTCGGCCGCACGCAGGAGTCACCTGAGGAGATTTTATTAATACTGATGCCTGGGTCTCACCCCCGAGACACTGATAGAATTGTTCTGGGGTGTAGCCTAGGAAGCAGGAGTTTGAAAAGCTCCCCAGCTGATTCTAATCTGCAGTCAAAACCTAAGAACCTCTGATATACATGTAGCAGGCACTCTATTAATACTATCCCCTCTCATTTCTTTAGTGTTAATTGCCTGTTTGGAATTTATTTTTAAAGACTTCATCAGTTTCTCAGGATGGCTCAAGAATTCTCTCTTTCTGCCACCCCACCCCTGCTCATTCTCCTGTTGACAACCTCTGCACTTTCAAAACAAATTACTCAACCCCCAGCCAACCGGGAGGCCCTTTACCAAGCTTTGGCTTCTCTCCTGTTGATCGGATGGAGCCAATTGGTTAAGACACACAATGCCCTCCTGCAGGTGCCAATGAGAGAGTCAAACAGATGGAATGATCCATTGTTCATTCTTCAGCCAGGGAACTTCATCACTGGCCTCCAAATCTCTCCCTTATGGCATGCAAAAGCTCAGATAATAAAACCCCAAGTTGCCCCGGGGGGATCTTACATGATACGGTTTCTCCCACCTGTGTCCACGTGTCCATAACCCCTTACGCCCCACCTTTGTCTGAATGCCCACCTCCATTCTTCATGGACTACTCCCATGTCAGGAGATGCGCCATCAGCCAGTCACTCATTTCCAGCCACGCCTCCCCCAAAGACACTCTCCCGCAGTTATGCTGTTCCCTAAAAGCGCTCCACGCTTTGCACAAGTGTGCCCTGTGCCTTAAAAATGTCTTTTCCCCCTATGTTCTACCTGGGTCCAAGTGTTACTCACCTTTAGAAGCCCAATTCAAATGTTCTCCTCTGCAGTTTACCTAACCTGTCCTCCCTGTCCCAGCCCCAAACCCTCCCCACCCTCTCCCCACCCCGACAGAATTTAGTTGTTTCCACCCATGCACTCTCATAATCTTTGTCATGCTCGGTTACAACATTTACCAGGATGCATTATATTAATTTGTCATAGTGGAAACAGATTTTGTAATTTTGTCTTTTTGTCACCAACTCCTAGCACAGGGACAGGGCCTCAGCAGGTGCGAATCGAATGCTTGTTGGAGTGAATCCAATTCTCTGTCCTCACATCTATACCAGTCAATTTTTGAAACACCTCCCCAAAATAATTGAGATGGATTTTCTCTGTCATCATCTAGAAGCTTATTAGTATTCATCTGCTGTGATAAAACTTTAACAAGAAAAGATTAATTTGCTTGCCTGTGTATGTAGATATGAACCAAAAAAATGAATAAACGCTTACCATAAATCTGAAATAGCGCAAAAGGTGTCTTGTCTCCGGAAGGAATAACTACGTTTTACAAGAAAGGGAGCGTATCTGGCAGATGAGGAAATGAAAAGGCCTGGGGTGGGATTTTTTGCTGCTTTGTTTCCTGAGATGGGGAGCTGATGGGAGAAAGAGCACCTGCTTTACCTTTTCTGGAGCAGGCAGCTGCAAGTGATTAACCTCCAAGGGCGTGATGAGAGGGACGGTCTGGAAGCCATCCTCGACCGAAGGCGGCTTGGTTCCCTTCTCGCTGGGGGTACTGTTCAGCTTCACCATCCTTACGCCTTTCTTCCCAGACCTAAGGCAAGCAGTGGGGTTCTGGTTACAGCAGGGGGTGAGGCAGAGAAAATAGCGCTGTCCCCAACAGCTCCACTCGGGTGGCTTTCGACCTAGTGATCAGTGACTGATCTTCCACTAGATTTTCTGACATGATTCCCATTGTCCATTAAAACTTCTTGAATCATCAAAATATGCCACCTGCCCTGGGGGTTCAAGGGCCCTCAAATTTGGGGGACTCAAGGAAAATCCCAGACCTATACACAAAAAATTACAAGCTTAAAACAAACACCTGAGACTCTAGAGCTAAAGTATTCATACGATCCCAGTGAAAATCTTATTTGTACTGCAAAATGAATCCATTATTCAGGGCCCCCCTGCAGTATGATGAATTTCACCCCCCCCCACTCTGGTTGCTATTTTATTACATTGGTTTTTCTTCAGTAGTGCCCCTAAAACACAATGAATACATTTGATGTCTCTACGGTTACCCTTTTACATCATATGTAGATTGTACATGAGCTGCAATTTCCTAAAACAAAACATGCTGGCTTGGCCTGATCCTGTTATTCAGCCATGGAATGCCTCCATTTCCTCAATAGCGAAGGGCCATTTTTTTTTTTCTGGTTCCATGGAAAGTTAGCAGCCCCCACATTGCAAGATTGCCAACTAAATAAACAAATCACATTTATTCATCTCCAGATCCCTTGGAAGTCAAATGGTGCTCCCTTCCCACCCCTAAAACCTTAGCACAACTGAATTTCTCTCATCAATCCTGCTGACGGAACGTTATTAGACAAAACAGGGCTGTCATGGGGGTGAAAGGGCTGGTAAGGGGTTGGAGGATATTGGGGAGTGGTTATAGCAAAAACGAATGCCTACTTACTGTGCTGCACTCTTGGGGGTCAGAGCAGATTCAAGCCAATTTGAAGAGGAGGAGAATGGCCGGGAGTCCTCCCTCCTCAGCCTGAGCTTGCGGTGCTGAAAGGACAGCGCCTCGCGTGCTTCTGGATCGGAGCTTCTGAGAGCGAGGCGGGAGCGAGCGGGGAAGAGCTCCTGGCAGCTGCCTGCCTGCTCGCTCGCGCCCCCTCCCACTGGGGAACGGGCTCCCACACCATCTGTCATCTGGCACCACCTGCTGTTTCTTATGCATGGCCACAACCACTGCATGGGACAAAATGCTTTCAAGAAAGTGGAAGGGATTCTGGCCACACCAAAAAAATAGAAAAAGAAAAAAGCATCGTATAACCAGTAATCCTTGAGCCTTTAGAAAAAGCAGAAAAGCAGACACATTCATTAGGAGAAGGGATCACTTCCTAAGACCTTCCAGAACAGGATTATGAAACACAGAATGGTTCAAGACCTACAATGTGCTATGACCTGTGGCCAGGAGAGAAGGGAAACTGGTGTTTACTGTGTGTCTCCCATGCAGTGGGCACTTTACCAGCCTCTTTCAGACTATTTCCCTCATTGGCAAAATGTGGTTTCTAATAGCATCTCCATGATGGGGTTAGTATGAGGCATGAATGAGGCATATGGAAAGTATTCAGTACAGAGCAGGGGACATGGCGAGCGCTGCATAAACATAAGCTACTACTCTCGCCATTGCACTGTGATCACGCAGGTCACCCAAGGTAACAGAGCTGGGATAGCACCAGAGCTGGGATTTGAACCATCACCCATTGCAACCAAAGTCTGTATCTGGCCCAGGACATGACATGGCTGCCAGATTGGTGTTTGGAATCAGAGAGGGCAAAGTCCTAGTGTTAGCTTTACGAAATTCTGACCTCATGGATTTTAAACATTTTGTATTCACTCTCTAAGCTTCTATTTCCTTATCTCTGATATGAGAATAATAACACATCTGTTGCAAAATGATTGTGAATATGAAAAGCAATTGCACTCAAGGAAACCCCTTTTAACTCAGGGACAAGGTTCCGAATGGCTGAATTATTTCATCCCTGGAGGTTACTCTTACACTCTCTTCAAATCCACTGAGGTCAGGACTGTTGCCACAAGATTCTCCTAGCTATGGTTCCAATCACTGCTGAGTGTTTATCCCCAACTGTAGTGCTGTTTATGATGTACTTCATAGGGTCCAGCTGTCTTGGCATTTGTATTAATAAGAGCATTCCCTTTCACTTTCAAAAGTATTCTGGTTTGCATGATAAATTGTTTCTTCCCCTTAGTTAGTGTTCATGTTCTGAGCATATGCTCTATTAGCTAAAAGGCCAGGAGAAAACATACATAGTATCTGTATTATTCAGCAAGGAAATTGTGTGCCTGTTTGTGTGTGTGTGTGTGTGAGAGAGAGAGAGAGAGAGAGAGAGCACATGCAAAAGAGAGAGAAATTTCTAAGATAATAAAGGTATAACACACCAGAGCTGCACAGGGCCATATTAACAGAAGTATGCATATGTATGAGAAGGAGATATTCCAATAAATGCTAGTCCTCTGCTCCTTCCTTTCCAAAGACCTGGATGATTTTCAGACGTAGGCATTGTCTAAGGACAGCACAACGTAGACAACCACACTGTGAGGAAATTGTGAACACTCGTGTTCCGTCCTGTTATTGCTGCCTCCAAAAGAAAATTTCCTCTGACGTGTCTCGTGATTGATTCACACCCAGAAATCGCACCTTTAATAATTCCGAGCTGAGCTTCTGCACAGGAAAGGAAGCAATCAAGAGAATGAAGAGACAGCCTACGGAATGGAATAAAATACTTGCAAACTATGCATTTGACAAGGGGTTAATATCCGGAATATGTAAGGAATGTAAACAACTCAATAGCAAAAACAAACAAACAAAAAAAACACCCGAATAACACAATTTAAAAATGGACAAAATACCTGAATAGACATTTCTCTAAAGAAGACATATGAATAGCTAACACTTATATGAAAAAGTGTTCAACATCATTAATCATCAGAGAAATTCAAATCAAAATCACAATGAAATATCACCTCGCCCCTATTAGAATGGCTATTACAAAAAGACCAAAAAATAACAAATGCTGGCATGGATGTGGAGAAAGGAGAACTCTTACTATATACTGTTGGTAGAAATGTACATTAACATAGCCACGATGGAAAACAGTGTGGAGATTCCTCAAAAAATCAAAAATGGAACTTCCATATGATACAGCAATCCCACTACCAAGAGAAGGGCTGACTCACGGCAATAGGAAATCCAGGTTTCCTGATAAGTGAAGCCAGGAGGGAGAACCTGCAGGAAAAAAACAGGGCCAGAGTGATGTGGGAGATTTCTTCCTTGATAAAGAGGTTCTTGTTTTCTTTTCTAGCTTCTAGCTATTTTGAAATATGCAACAGATTATTGAAAACTATAGTTTTGATAGTTGAAAAAAATTATGACATCTTCTGATGAGGTTTTCGATGCAGGTATATATCCAAAGGAAATAAAATCAGTATGTCAAGGAGGCAACTGCTCTCTCGTGTTTATGACAGTACTATCTGCAATAGCCAAGACATGGAATCAACCTAAGTGTCCATCAACAAACAAACGAATAAATAAAATATGGTATATATATACAATGGAATACTATTCGACCATAAAAAAGAATGAAATCTTGTCATTTGCGGCAACATGGATGAATCTAAAGGACATTATGTTAAATGAAATAAGCCAGGCTCAAAAAGACAACTACTGCATGATCTGACTTATACGAGGACTCTAAAAAAGTTGATCTCATAGAAGTAGAAAGTAGAATAGTGGTTACCACAGGCTGGGGAGAGCAGAGGGTAGGGAAGAAAGGGGAGAGATTGATCAACAGGTACAAAGTTATATTTAGATAGGAGGAATAGGTTCTGGTGTTCTATTATACAGTAGGGTAACTGTGTTTAACAATATTATATATTTTGAAATAGTTAAAAGAGAATTTTGAATGTTTTCACCAAAAATGATAAATGTATAAGGAAATGGATATGATAGATACCCTGATTTGATCATTACACAATGTATGCATGTATCAAAACATCACACTGTACCCCATAAATATGTACAATTATCATTTGTCAATTAAAAACAGAATAAAAAATTTTCTAAGCCAGAGGTCCTGAGAGATTAGTAAGGTCCAATAGAAGGTGTTGTCTCACAGCAATAGGAAATCCAGGTTTCCTGATACGTGAAGCCAAGAGAGAACCTGCAGGAAAAAACAGGGCCAGAGTGATGTGGGAGATTTCTTCCTTGATAAAGAGGTTCTTTTTTTTTTTCTTCTCTAGTGTCTAGCTATTTTGAAATGTATAACAGATTATTGAAAACTGTAGTTTTGATAGTGGAAAAAAATTATGACATCTTCTGATGAGGTTTTTGATGCAGGTATATGTAAATGTAAGGCAACTGCAACACAGAGTGGAGGCCAAAGGCACCAGTATGGTGGCAATGTTTCCACATTCCACTTGAAGTAGTAAAAGTATTGATTACAACTAAACTCTAAGGTTAAGTAGGGCTACTGTAATCTCTAGGGCACCCAAAAATATACAAAGAGATGTAGTCAAAATACAATAGATAATTTAAAATAGGATACAGAAAATGTTCAAATCACCAAAAGAAGGCAAAAAAAAGAAAACGAAGGAACAAAACAATTGAAAGAACAGAGGAAAACAAATCATGAGATAGTAAACTCAAATCTAAACATATCAATAATCACATTAAATATAAATGGTCTAAACAAACCAACTAAAAACAGAGTTTGTCAAAATGGAGGAAAAATATGAACAAAACATATGCTGTCTACAAAAACTCACTTCAAATATAAAAATATATACAGTCTCAAAGTAAAGGGATGAGCTCTCAGCTTTCAGCTCAGAGGAAGCCAAGGTGCAACTATCTTCTGTCAACCTACATCGGGTTTTATCCAACACCAGCCGCCTCTTCCATGCTGTCCAAATTTGACCACAACATGATCAAAGTTGTACACCTGAGCTGCATAGGTGGGGATGTCAGGGTCATGTCTGCCCTGGCTTCTAGGATCAGCCTCCAGGATCTGTCTCCAAAAACTGTTGGTGATGATATTGCCAAGAAAAATGGTGACTGGAAGACCCTAAGGATTACAATGAAATGGACCATTCCTTTCAATAAAGGATCATTTGGCAATTTAAAAAAACAAAAACAAAAACAGTGAAGGGATAAAAAAAGATACACCATGATATCACTGACCAAAAGAAAGCTGGAGGAGCTATATTTATACCAAACAAAGAAGACTCCAGAGCAAAGAGAATTACCAACAATAAAGAGGACCATTACATATGATAAAAGAGTCAATCCACTAAGAAGACATAAAAATCCTAAATTTGTATGAACCTAATAACAAAGCTTTAAAATATATGAAGCAAAAACTGACATAACTAAAAAGAGAAATAGGCAAAAACACGATTAGAGTTGGAGACTTCAATATATCTTTCTCATTAATTGATTGAAGGAAAAAACAGAAAAATCAGCAAGGACATAGAACGGGGTTTTTCAGTTTCAGAACTATTAACATTTTGGACTGGATAAGTAGCCGGGAAGCTGGCCTGTGCATTTTAAGATGTTTAGCAGTATCCCTGGCCTCTACCTAACAGATGCCAGCCACATCCTCCCCCAACTTGTGACAATCGAAAATGTCTCTAGACATTGACAAATGTCCCCTGTTGGAAGGGGACAAAACTACCGCCAGTCAAGAACCACTCCTGTAGAAGAACAGAACATCATCAACTAACTGGATCTAACTGACATTTAGAGAATACTTCACCCAACAACAGGAGGATAAACATTCATTTTAAGTGCACATGGAACACTCACCAAAATAGACAATATCCTCTGTTATAAACCAAACCTGAAAACATTTTTAAAAATTGAAATGATACAAAGAATGTCCTCTAACCTTAATGGAATTAGACCAAAAAGCAATGACAGAATAATAACAAGGAAATCTCCAAACAGGTGGAAATTAACCAACATACTTCTAGATAAACCATATGTCAAAGAGAAAGTCTCAAGGGAAATTAGAGACTATTTTGAAATGAACAAAATACAAAATATCAAAATTTGAAGAGTGCAGCTAAAATACTTCTTTAAAGGAACATTCATAGCATTAAATGTGCATATTATAAAAGAAGAAGGTTTTCCACTAAATAATATAACCTATCACCTAGAAAAAAGAAGAGTAAAATAAACCAAAGCAAGCAGAAGGAAAGAGATAATAAAGAGCAGAAATCAATAAAATTAAAAACAGAAAAACAATGGAGCAAATCAATGAAGCCAAAACCCGGTTCTTTGAAAAGATCAGTAAATTTGATAAACTTCTGGAAATACTAACAAAGAGAAAAGAGAGAATATACAAATTACCAATATCATGAAATAAAGAGAGGATAACACTATAGAGTATGCAGACATTAAAAGGATAATAAGGAACTACTGCAAACTACTCTATGTACACATATTTGATGAAGTAAATTAAATGGGCCAATTCCTCAAAAACCACAAAACTCATCAAAGATTAAATGATAATCTGCATAGTCCTAGCTATTATGAAAATTGAATTTATAGTTAAAATCTTTCCCCAAAAAAGTAATCTTGAAGTCCAGATAGTTTCACTAGTGAATTCAAAGATATTTTTTAAAAATAGCACCAATTTTATACAATCTCATCCAGAAAATAGAAGAGGAGAAAAACAGTTCCCAATTCATTCTATGAGGCCAGCATTACTGTGACACCAAATCCAGACAAAGACAGTACAAGACAAAAAAGAAAAAACTATAGGCCAATATACCTCATGAACATGGGTGAAAAAATCTGCAACAAAATATTAGAAAATAAGTCCAGCAATAGACATAAAGGATAATACACCATAAACAAATAAGCTTTATTCTAGCAGTGCAATTGATGGGGGGAAAAAGCATTTAATAAAATTCTAATCACAGTAAAAACTGTCAGAAACTTGAAACAGAAAGAAACTTCCTCAGCCTAATAAAGGCCACCTTTATTTTAAAAAGCATGCCCATTCTCATCGCTCTTACTCAACATCATCCTTGGAAGTATACCAGCCAGTGCAATAAGGCAAGAAAAATAAATAAGAGGCATACAGATTGGAAAGGAAGCAATAAAACTGTCCTATTTTCAGGCAACATGATTGTTTACATAGTAAAGCCTAAGAAATCTATTTTTTAAATTCCTAGAACTAATATAATAGGTGGCTTTAATAGTTATGGATGCATGGATATGTACAAATGAATCATATTTCTATATACCAGCAATGAATAATTAGAAGCCCAAATGTTTTTAAAATACTATTTACATTTCAACATGGATTGGGGGAGGGGGGAAGAAAACTAAAAAAGAAAAAATATATATAAAACACCATTTACAATATCTCCCAAAATTAAAAACCCTTAGTATAAACCTAGCAAAATGCATATAGGATCTATATGGTTAAAACTACAAAATGCTTTCTTTTGAAGGATCTCAAAGACCTAACTAATTGAAGATGTACCAAGTTCATGGATTGCACATTCAACACAGTAATGATGTAAATTCTGTAAAACTTGATCTATGGATCAATTTTCAATTCTAATCTGTAGCAGAAATTTTTACAGATAAATAAGATCATTCTAAAATGTACATGAAAAGGCAAAAGAACTATTAAAATCATAACCAAAATAATTATTTTAAAAAAGAATAATATTAGAAGAACCACACTACCCAATTTTAAGACTTACTATAAATCTACTGTATTTTAGACATCACTATAATGGCAATGGAATAAACATACAGTTTAATGGAAGAAATTAGAGAGAACAGAAAGAGACTCACACAAATATGGCCAATTAGTTTTTGATAAAAGTGAAAATGCAATTCAATGTAAAAAAATAGTCTTTTCAAAAAATGGTGCTGGAATATGAACCCTGACCTAAACCTCATAACTTATACAAATAGAGACTATAGTTCTATGTGTAAAATATGAAACTATAAAATGTTTAGATTAAAACATAGGGGATACACCTGCATGTGGTGGGCTCTAAAAATAATAAAAATAAAAACATAAATAAATAAAAATAAAATATAGGAGAAAATCTTTATGTCTTAGGGTTAGGCAAACGGTTCATACACCTGACACCAATATCACAATCTATGAAAGACAAGACTGATAAATTAGAGGTCATTAAATTTTAAAACTTTTGCTTTGCCAAAGACACTGTTTGAAAAAATGAAAAGACAAGCTACAGATTGGGAGAAAATATTTGAAAATCCTGTACCTGACAACAGACTCATTTTCAGAATATATAAAGACCTCTCGAAACTCAACAATAAGAAAACAATTAAAAAGCAGGCAAAAAACTTGGACTGACACTTCATCAAAGAGGGTGAATAGATAGTAAATAAGCACATAAAAGGATGTTTGAAATCATTAGCTGTTAGGGTTCTGGAAGAGGACATACTTAAGTCAATCAGTCTTTGCGTGAATGAGTCTATCAGATCCCTTTCCAAGAGCTCATTGTTATAGGGAAAGAAGTGGAACATGATTAAATGGAAGAAAGAAACGTAAAGGAAAGGCGGAAATGCTCTGAAGGTAAACCTCACCTGCTTCCCAACGTTGTCCAAGGAGGCAATAATGTGGAGTGGGAAAAGCATGGATAATAGAGTCGACGTGGGGTTTCGAATTCACCTCCGGCATGGTTCCAGGTCTTGAAGAACTCACAGTCCATTAAAAGTAATAGACTCAGTAACAGATAATTGCATAGGCCTAACTACGTGCCAGGCACTGTGATAAAGACTTTGTAAGCATTGTGTTTTAATCTTCACAACAAAACTCTGAAGTGATGATAATAATACCTGACATTTATTGAGTACCTACCATGTGCCAAGCACTGGTCTAAACACATATCATGTGTAATACCATTTAATTCTCGTGAGTACCTTGTGAGATAGGTACTGTTAGTATCCTTGTCTTACAGATGAGAAAATCAACCTTAGAGAAGTGACTGCCCAATGTCAAATAGCTAGGCAGCCACAAAATTGGAGATCAAATCCCTGTGAATCCAGACACTCACAGGACCACTGTGATAAAGGAGGCACAGGCTGCAGTAGGAATGCAGAGGAAGGTCCATTGCCCAGTCCTAGCCCAGCAACAGAAAAGATCTCCTAAGAGGAGCTCTCAGCCGACGCCTGGGAAAAAACAGGAGTCAGGAAGGCAAAGAAGGTAAAGCATGTGCAGAGCCCCGGATAGGTCCCGGGAATGCTGAGTCGTTTGGTCTGATTGGAACGTAGGAGGAGCAATCAAGAGAGGAGAGCAGAGGTCAGGGCAGGAAAATTTCCTATGAATATTCACCAAGACTCTTGCGGTATCAAGTAACAAGTGCTTGGAGCTGCCTTAGACAGAATCAGAAAGGTATTGGTTCAGCAAGCCCAACTGCGGGGACCACAGAGTTACATCAATCCATGTCTGTCTGTCTGTCTATCTACTTATCTGTCTGTTGTCTCTAGTGCTTTCTGTGCTGGCTTTATTTTCTCAGACCATCTTCCTCCACGGGACGGAAGTTAAGGCTAACATCAGCCTTTACGACCACCTCTCACAGTGGCCGCTGAGATGCCTTTCTCTGAAGTATAATGTTTAATTTCCAAATATTTGAGGACTCTTCTAGATATCCCTCTTGTTGTTAATCAATAACTCATTGCACTGTGATCAGAGAATGTATTACTTACGAGGTAATTCCTTTGAATTTCTTAAGACTTACTTTATGGCTCAGCATATGACCGATTTTGGTAAATGTTTCACGTGTGCTTGAAAAGAATGTGTGTGCTCTGATTGTTGGGTTCAGAGTTTTGAAAAGGTTAGTACGGTCAGATTTATTCACTATATTGTTCAAATGCTGTGTTCACTGATTTTTTTTTCTCTGCTTATTCTATCAGTAACTACACCAAGTAAGCTAAAAAATCTCCTGCTGTAACTGTGGACTGACTTATGTCTGCTTTTATTTCTGTTAGCTTTTGTTTTGTATATTTGAGGCTACGTAATTAGGTAGATACAAATTTAGAATTGTTTCTGGTGGGTTAACTCTTTTTATCAAGACAAAATATCCCTTTCGCTCTGCAACAGTTTTTTGTCTTAAAGTTGACTTTATCTAGCTATGCCAGCTTTCTTTTGATTAATGTGTGCCTGGTAAATAGTTTTTCATCCTCTAACTTCAAATCTCTCTGTATTCTTATGTTTGGGGTTTTCTTCTTGGAAGCAGCTTACAATTGGGCTTCGAAATTTGTCCAGTCTGAAAATCTTTATCTTTTGATTGAATTATTCAGGCCATTTACATTAAATATAATTATTGAGATATTTGGGTTTAATCTATCATCTATTTGTTTTCTACATGTTTCATCTGTTCTTTATTCCTTTCTTTCTCCTTTCTTGCCTTCTTTTGGATTATTTAAACATATTGTTACATTTTCACCTATGCTGTCTTTTTATTTAATCCTTTTTCATTATTTCAGTCATTACTCTAGAGATGACAATGTTCGTCTATGATTTATTACAGTCTAATATAAATTAATATTTCTACTCCTCAGACAATGCAAAGACCCCTCATAAAAATTTAGCTACATTTACACCCTCCTACCTTTGTGCTGTTGTTGTCATGAATTTTAATTATACATATATTTAAGATCCACCATACACCATCATTAAAATGAAGCTTTAGTAAGCCCATATCCATTTAGATTTACTCAAATGTTTGTCCTTATGTTACTCTTTATTGCTCTCTGCATAACTGGGCTTCCATATAGGATTATTTTATTCTGCCTAAAGAATATCTTTTAGTATTTATTTTAGTGTGGCTATGTTGACAATAAATGTTCTCATTTTTTTGTTTGGTATTGTGCTTCATTTTTAAAGGATTTTTTTGTTGGGTATAAAATTCTAGGTTGACAGTTGATTTTATTTCTCAGCACTTTAAAGATGTCATCTCACTGCTTTGTTTTCTATTGAAAAATCGACTATCCATCTGATTGTTACTCCTTTGAAAATAATGTTTGTTTTTGTTTCTTTACTCTGGATCCCCACAATATATTCTCTTGGTTTTCTTATTTAGCAGTATTGTTACGTACCAAAGTGTGGTTTTATTTGAATTTATCTTAATTGGGTTTCATAGTACTTTTTAAATCAGTGGTTTGATGCTGTTTGTCAGATTTGACAAATTATCTTACTTTATTTCTTCAGGTATTTATCGACCCCATTTTTCTCTCTCCTCTTTTCCTGGGATGCTAATTACATGTATGTCAGGCCTTGTCCCAACATGTCTTATGGCTTTTTCTGTATTGTCCATCTTTTCTTTTCCTTCTCCAAGCTTTAAAATATCTCCAAGAAGATATTTTCTACTCAATCTATTTTCTACTTCACTGATCTGCTCATCTGTTCAATCTTTATATAATAAGTTTTTTTCTGTTTGATTTGCCCAATTTGTTGTTAAATAATCTATTGACTTCTTGATTTTATTTTTTAATATCTAGATATTCCTTATGGTTTTTTAAAATATATTTTAGGTCTTTGATGAAATTTGGCATCTTGTTATCTATTTTATTGATGATATTATTCAAAA
This sequence comes from Indri indri, assembly GCA_004363605.1. Taxonomy (NCBI): domain Eukaryota; kingdom Metazoa; phylum Chordata; class Mammalia; order Primates; family Indriidae; genus Indri; species Indri indri. The sequence continues at coordinate 30,913 of RJWJ010001445.1, forward strand.
CTATTTCAAAGTTCATGTTTCCTATTTCTTATATCTGGATCACATGTGCATCTGGGTCTATTGCTTTTTTTTTTCCTCTCCTTTAGTTTTTGGTAATTTGACTCTGGCATGCCTGTTAATTTTTTAAATATTTTACATTGTGTATGAAAAATAATTATAGAGGCTTTAGATACTGTTGTCTTCCTACAAAGAAATTTTGCTTTTATTCTGGCAGGCAGCTAAATAGGAACATATTCACCTTGATCCAATCAGGGATTGAGATAATTAGTGGTCAGGTTTCAGTTTTTGTAAGGCCTGGCCTATTTTTGGTTTGAACAGTCCCTGCAGGGTCTCGAATGCAAGCCGAGGGTATTTACCAGGACCCCTTCCCCACGGCAGACCCTGAACTCCAGTTGTCTGTCTGCGGCGCTGTGGGGACTTGAAAAATTCGGCTTACGTCTCTTAGCTCATCCACTTTCTATCTGGGTCATCAGTCTCAAGTACAGATTAGGAATCAGAAGATATCTTCGGGGGAAAATGTTAGAGCAGGCTGGCCTCAGCAGTTGCATTTTCTCTGGGATCTCCTCCCTTCCAGCTGAAAGCTCTGGGCCACCACTTTCTTCTCAGCTTCCAGGCCCGCTGTTACAAATCAGCAGCGTGAAGGGGAAAAGCGATGGAGAATTTGGGGCTTACCCCAATCCATTATTAGCTTCTCTCCAGAACCTTAGCTCATCAAATCTAGCCTTCATTGGTCCCTCTCCTTCAAATAGCTGCTTTGGTTTTTGTTTTTAATTAGCTGAATTTATTCTTTATAGCAGTTTTAAGTTTAAAGAAAAATTGAGTGGAAAGTACAGAGTTCCCATATACCCTTTCTCCACCCGCCCTGCCCCCGCAACACACACACAGTTTTCCCCATCATTAACATCTGGCATTAGTGTGGTATATTTGTGACCATTGATGACCAAACATTGATATATTATCATTAACCAAAATCCATGGTTCGCATTAGGTTTCACTTCGTATTATACATTCTATGAGTTCTGGCAAATGAATAATGACATGTAGGTATGTTCACAGTATCATATAGGATAGTTTCACTGCCCTAAAAATCCCCTGTGGTCCACTTATTTCTCCCCCTCCTCCTTCCAAACCCTTGGCAACCACTGACTATAAATTTGCTTTTTTCAGAATGTCATATGATTGCAATTATACAGAATGTTGCCACTTCAGACTGGCTTCTTTCACTTAGTAGTATGTGTTTGAGGTTCCTCCATATCTTCTCATAACTTGATAGCTTGTTTGTTTTCACCACTGAATAATATTCCACTGTCTGGATGTACCACATTTTGTTTATTCATTCACCTATTGAAAGACATCTTGCCTCCAAGCGTTGGCAATTATAAATAAAGCTGCTTTATACATTTGTGTGCAGGGTTTTAAGTGAACATAATTTTTCAAGTCATTTGGGTAAGTATCAAGAAGGGCAATTGCTGGATTGTATAGTAAGAGTATGTTTAGTTTTGTAAGAAACTGCCAAAGTGTTTGCACCATTTTGCATCCCCACCAGCAATGAATGAGAGTTCCTGTCAGTGTTTGAGATTTTAGCCATTCCAACAGGAATGTAGTGGTAGCTCATTGTTTCAAACAGCTCCTTTTCGTTTTAACCAAAATTTTAGTTGTTTTTAGCAGCAGTATTGCTATGACAAGCTTCTCTACCATAGCAAAGAAGAATTTGAGAATTGATCTCTCAGGTTCTAAGTTCAAAACTCCTGTGCAAGGGCTCTGATGGGTCCAGGTAGAGTCCAGTGCCCACTTCT
>RJWJ010001445.1:32808-87420 GCA_004363605.1 Indri indri
GGCATGCGCCACCATGCCCGGCTGATTTTTTCTATATATATATTTTTAGCTGTCCAATTAATTTTCTTTCTATTTTTGGTAGAGATGGGGTCTCGCTCTTGCTCAGGCTGGTCTCGAACTCCTGAGCTCAGAACGATCCGCCCACCTCGGCCTCCCAGAGTGCTAGGATTACAGGCGTGAGCCACCGCGCCCGGCCCCAGTGCCCACTTCTGACAAAGGAAATGAGATTTGTAAGGAGACGACAGCTCCAATTCAAACTGCATGGTTGAACTGGACAAATGCGTTTATCGAAAGAAAGGAAGGGGACATTTCCAAAATGTGGGAAGAAGTGTTGAGCATCCCAAACAACAAATATCTACCACAATGCCATGCTAAAAGCACGAATTTCATCAGCTTCACCCTTAGCCTAATAATACATGATTAAGGTAGTGTATTGGCCTTGGCCTGAATGAAACACAGAAATAATTATTTATTTGAACATTATCTGATATTGCCAGATGGCTTTCACAATAAATAACTTATAAAGAATAATTTTAAGTTATCCGTGTTTTAGCATAGTATCATATGCATTTTTTCACTTATAATTTTTAAATTGATATTGTTTCTATGAGTTTGTAACTATTTTCCTTAATAATTGTGAGTATAATATGGGAATTAAGGATACAGTCTCTGGAGCTAGACTGTCTGGGATCAAATTCCAGCTCTACCACCTGCTAGATTTATGATCTTGGAGAAAGTGTTGAACCTCTCTGTGCCTCAATTTCCTCATTGTAAACTGAGGATACTACTAACACTTATCATATTGGGTTGTTATAAGAATTAAATGAGTTAATATATGTAAAGTGCTTAGACAACGCCTGTAAGTGCAAAACAAATGTTTACTCTTATTATTCTATTATTAGATAAGCATTTTTAAGAATGAGCTCTTACATTAATCAGTGTGTATTGTTTTTAGTTTTCTAATATGTTAATTTATACTTTAAAAAAATTTTCTTCTTCCCGATCTCATTTTTGTCTTTTGAACTTCTTAGAATAAATATCTAGTTTATTGAATTGCCTTCTTCCTGTTTGATAATGAAAGAAATTCATGCTATTACTTTAATTTACTTCTGATTACTGTTGTTTTGTCATCATTTTTCAAGTATTTGATAACTGAAGATTTGCTCTGTCTTTGACTCAACAGTTCAGTAAGATGATTTTGGTTGTTTTAATTTCCAAATGCTTAGTTTTCCTTGTTGCTATAATGTATATCTTTTGAAAAGAATTTCTAGTTTTATTGCATGTAATCTAAGAGTGTGGTCTTTTCTGCTTTGGGGAATGTATTAAATTTTCTTGGGCCTAACATATGAACTATTTCTGTTAAAATTCTCTGGACGTAAGGAAAGAAGTCGTATTATCTGTAAATACAGATTTTTATATGTAACTATTAAATCATGCCTGTTAGTTATGCTACGTAACTCTTCTATGCCTTCATTTATTTTTCACTTGCTTGATCTGTAAAGAATGGGGTGTTTCTGTTTTCCATTATTGTGCAATAACATAATTTCTCCTTGCATTAAAACTATGATATTTGGCACATAATTATGTGATATCACATCTTCTTGTGAATTTTGCTTTTACGGATGTAAAATGACCTGTTTGTCCTAATTAGTATTTGGTGGTTTGAATTCCTCTTTACCTAAAATACAATTGCAAACCCTTCTTTCTATGGTTTGAATTTGCTCTTCCCAGCATTTTATAGCTGGACTTCGTTTCTTCAGTAGGTCATTATAGGTAATCTTTCCAATACAGGAATTTAACTCCTTATGATGACATGTATTGTCTCATACTTGGCATACTTTTTCTGATCCCTTGCTATTTCCTTCATTACCTTCATTTTTTCCTACAAAAATTTTTTCCTACAGTAATTTGGAAGGTGCACATAATTTTTTAAAATTATGTCTTCAGTTATCTTTTAATATGTCAAAAACATATTTGAAACAACATTGCCTAGCCTCAAAAATAGTACAAAATCTTTTGACCTCTCCACATGTAAAATCAGATAATCAGCACACATTTATCCCTCCTTCTCCTCTTCCTGCCTGTCTTCTCGCCCATATTTATAACTTGAGATATTAAACCCAAGTCTTTGTTTTCACCGATGCACATTTTCCCATTTTATTTCCATTTACTTAGACAATCTTGTCAGAATTGGACGAAGGAGAAAAGTGAATATAATGTAAGTCTTTTTCCAGAAGGCCTCAAATGATACTTTCTCTGGAAATAATTATTATACATATATAAGTTTCAGAGGATCTATGATGCTGTAAGATGGTTTTCATCACATCTTAGCATCGAGCGCTTTGTTTTGTTTCCATGTGTGAGTAAACCTCCAATGAAAAATGATAAAAGCACTTTAAATGTCTCATTATGTATCCTGTTGTCAATTTAAGAATGTTATTCAAAATTTAATTGGTCTGGTAGGAATATAAGGTTTTTAGAAATCTGTTCTAAGAATCTTGTAGGCATGAGCACAAAAGAAAGCTATCCTCGCACTATTGCTAGGAGCTCTATATTTAAATTTCAAATAACAGCAGTCAGACAGCTATGAAAAGCATGAAATTCTCTTTTTTCTTAAAAAGGGAAGGAGACATCGCCTACTTTTGATTTAAAGGGAAAAAGGACAATGGAGAGGCAGAAAGGCAAGTGGCAGAAAGGCCAGGCGAAATTTCTCCTCCGGGGGCTGGAAATAGATGAAGAAGGGGCCTCTCTAAATAAAGGAGGCCAGGCCTCGGGGTGAAACCTGACATCGACTTAAAACAAGTAGGATGACTTACAAAGAACCTTCCAATTAAGGTCTAGAAATCTATTTATTATAGAAAGAAATAAGTTGATAAGAATAATGGCTTTTTCAGACAGTTTCTGAATTTTTGCCTAGAAACTTATGCCTTTGAAGGGCATCCCAAGGGACTATTTTCCTGTTAAAAGATCCATTCATTTGTCTCTTCCAACAAAAGACTTCCTAGTCTGTGTTATAAAATAAAACACAAATGAGTGGAAAGTTTCTAGCTGCAGTACAGGTTCCCCAGAAAGCCAACTCCGAGGCGCTCTGAGCGCAGGAAGCTTACTAGGGCTGCTCTCGGGACCCAGACGGGACGGGAAGGAGGCAGGGTGGGCCAGAGGGAGACCGTGAGCTGTGATACAGCTCGCCAGAGTCCTCAGCAATCCCACAAGTGACAATGGCGCTGGGATGGCCGTTCTTAGCTCCCAAGCTGAGACGCAGGTGGCCCCCTTCCCCGAGAGGGCATTAACCCTGGGGAAGGCAGCCCTCTTCAGCCCGGGCCAATTCCCAGAGGGGGCCAACACCTAGGGCCGCCAAGCCAGCAGCCGAGGGACAAAAGACTCACAGTCCTGAAGGGGGATCTGTCTGGACAGCACGGCATCCGCCACGGGCTCTGTGCTGGGCCATCCTCATGACGCACTCTCTCAGCAGTCACACCCCCACTGCAGACACCAGCCTTACAGCAATAGCTCCTGAGTTTCTACCTCCAGCAGAGAGATTTCTTCTGGACTGCAGACCCACATGGACAATGGTTTCCTTGATATCTCCGCTGGAGGGTTCGCAGACACCTAAGTCTCAACGTGCCCGAAGCCAAGCTCATAGTCTCCGTTGTGGCCTAAATGTTTGTGACGCCCAGAAATTTGTATGTTGAAATCTAGTCCCCAGTGTGATGGCATTAGGAGGTGGGGCCTTTGGGAGGTGACTAGGTCATAAGGGTGGAGCCCTCAGGAATGGGATTAGTGTTGTTATGAAAGAGACCCCGGAGATCCCCCAGCTCTTTTTTCCAGCGTGTGACAAGGAGAAGTCAGCCACTGCAACCCAGAAGAGGGAGCACATGAGAACTCGACCTCGCTGGCTCCCTGGTCTAGGGCTTCTGCCCCTGAGAGCTGTGAGAAATACATTTCTGTGCTTTATCCACCACCCAGTCTATGGTACTTTGAGAAAACCACCCAATCGGACCCAAACAGCCTCTACCCCGGGCCCTGCCCCTTCTTCTTGCCTCCTTCAGGGAGCTGCCCACCCTCACCTCCTGTTACAGCCAGCAACCTGAGAGGAACGCTTGACTTCTCCTTCTTGCTCCCTCTTACACCCGGTTCTCCCTCCCAGAAGTCCCTCCGATCAGCCCACCCCTCCCTGTGGCCGCGACTCCACCTGACTCCACCCCTCCTCCGGACCCCCGGAGCCTCCTGACAACTGCGCTTTCCCCTACCAACGTCACAGCCCAGGCAGTCTTTGTAAGATCAAGACCACAGTCACCCCTGCCTGTTCCACTCCTCCCCTGCGACTGCACCTCAGCCTCCCTGACGTCCCAAACGCCCACCTCTTCCCCACCCAGACTCCACACAGTGCTTCCCCTCACCCCCCAATGAATTCCTCATAGCTCCGCAGAGCCATTGAAATGTTGCTTCCTCAGAACAGTCTCCCTGAGGTCCTGGACTACATCCAACTCCCCTGGTATATGTTCCCTTAGCACCCTGTTCTTCTATGTTGACATACTTATGGTACTTAAAAATTACATGGTAAGTTGTGTAATTGTGGTTTGATGAGAATAAAGGTTAGTTTTTGCAATCTAAATATCAACCACCAGGGGGTGGATTGGTAAATTTTGGTTCATTCCATATTATAAAATGCACAGTCATTAAAAATGGTGGCAGAGAATATTGAATAACATGGAAAATGGTTATGATACAGTGTTCAGTAAAAAGAGGAATCAAATTGTGTAGACATTATGATCTCAACTATGAGAAAATACAAAGACTGAAAAATACAAAGCCTGTTTTTAGGGTTTTTTCTTAGATGGTGTTATGGGTGATTTTCATGTTTTTAAATACTTTTTTGCTCTTCATCTCCCCCAAAACATGCTATTTACTTTTAAGTAAATGGGAAAAAACATGAATAATTTTCTGCCAGAGAAAAAAATCCATTGAGTTCTAGAAAACCTACATTATTAAAACAAAACAAAACAAAACAGTGGATTTATCAAAGACTAGTAAGCCAACATGATGAAATCAAATATTTGAGTAGAAGTTCGCTGGGTGTTATGGAAGACCTTGTGAAAAATTCCTTTTATGGGCATGAAACTCTCTGATATACTAGGGAAGATCAGCAGACTGTAAACATCTATCGCTCTTAAACAAATTCAACACAGATGTAAGTGCCCCCTCCCAGAAAACGGACCAGATATCTTTACCAAGGAAAGAAAATGTGTAGTATTTGCAAATTCCTTGTGAAAAGTCTGTCTTTGTAAAGAAGGTATGGTTGTTTGATTTTTTGGTGATGTTAAAGAATAGGGAGGGAAAAAAATCTCCCCTCACTGACTCAATCATGTAAGAAGTTCTTTGCCTCCTTTCGGCCCATGCTCAAAACAATTACCAAAGTAGTTTTGTTAAAAGTAAGTTCATGTCAACCCTCTGCTCAAAACCCTCCAATAGTTTTCCATCTAAGTCTGAAGAGATGTATGAATGAACTTCTCACTTGAACCTGACTAACATGAGACAGGAGACACACATGGATGTCCCCATCCTCCCCAAGCTCTGCCTTAGACAGTTCCATAATTGAAGACTCCCACCTTCAGGCAGGAGTGGGTAGTACATGTTTGGTAACTACTGGGCGTCGAGTTTTGTTGGGATAATTTCAGTTTTCGGTTTGTCTCTGCCTATTGATGTACAGAAGATTCCATTTTATGGTAATTTTTAAGAAAGAAAAGAAAATGTCTGGTTCGGAGTGGAAATATCCCTAACGTGACATATATTAAATATTGAGGCTAATGGAGTCATCCATAGTCAAAATAAGCTACTCCCAGTTCTTTAAAAAATTTCTCTAAACTTCACCATATTCTTAGAATGATAGGGTCCAATGAGGACAGACACACTAGTCACAGAAAGGCTAGTGTGACAACTGACATTCTGAAAGTCTTAGCCAGTGCAATAAAGCAAGAAAAATAAGTAAAAGGCATATACAGATTGGAAGAAATAAAACTTTTTGTTTAAAGATTGTCTATAATGATTGTCTGTAAAACAATCCCCCAGATTTCTATATACTAACAATTAACAATGAAAAATTCAAATTAAAAGTGGCACTCAGAGTAGAACCAAAAACCACAAAATATTTAGGTATACATCTTACCAAATATGTGCAAGATCTGTAGACTGAAACCACAACACATTCAAAATGTAACAAAATCGAAGAAGACCTAGATAAATGAAGACACATCTCATGTTCATGAATTGGAAGATTCAATATTGTTATAGTGACAATTTTCCTGAAACTGCTCTATACATTCAATGCAGTAAATAAAAATCCTGAGAGGGTTTCTTGTAGAAATCAATAGGCTGATTTTCACATTTATGTAGAAAGGTTAAAAAAAAACAAAAAACTAGAATAGCCAAAACCATTTTAAAACCATTTTGGAGGAAAAAAACATCTTAAGCTGTAGGATGCGATACCTAATTTCTAAAATTATTTACTATAGCTAGTTGTAGGACAAACTAGCCCCAAATTACTGTAGCCTTAAGACAGTGTGGTATTGAAGAAAGAATAGGCACCTAGATCAATGGAACAGAAAAGAGCAACCAGAAATAAACCCACAGACATGATCTATTGATATTTTTAAAGCAATCTTTGTTTATTATCTATTATTATAATATAGAATAATTTAGCCTAAGGATTAGAATAGAGTTTTTTCAGTTTTTTTATTTTGAGATAATTGTAGATTCACAAGCAATTGTAAGTAACAATAGAAAAATACTGTGTGCTCTACTCCGTTTCCCCCAGTGGTGACATCCTGCAAAACTATAGTGCAAAATCATATCCACGATATTGTCATTGATGCCGTCAAGATACAGAAATTTCCATCACCACAAAGCTCTCTCATGTGGCCCTTATATAGCCACATGCCCTTCTCTCCATCCCCAGCCCTCTCCTCAACCCCTGGCAACTACTAACCCGTTCTCCAGTCCTACAGTTTTGCCATTTCAAGAATGCTGCATAAATGGAATAACACAGTATATAACCTTCTGAGATTGGCTTTTTTCACTCAGCATAATTTTCTGGCGATTCATCCAGGTTGTTGTATATATCAATAGTTTCCTTCTTTTTATTGATGAGTAGTATTCCATGGTGTAGAGATACCACAGTTTGTTTAATCATTCATCCGTTGAAGGACATCTGGGTTGTTTTCAGTTTTCGTCTATTAAAAATAAAGCTGCCATCAATATTCATGTACAGATTTTTGTGTCAACATGAATTAATTTCTCTGGGATAAATGCCCAATTCGGGGTTGTATAGTAGTTGAGTGTTTAGTTTAAGAAATCGCCAAGCTAATTTTTAAAATGGCAGCACCATTTTACACTCACACTAGCAATACCCAACAGTGCCAGCTGCTCTATATCCTTCCAGCTTTTGTTAAGTCAGGTATTTTTTTATTTTATCTGTTCTAATATGTGTGTACTGTTATTTCACTGTGGTTTAAATTTGCATTTCCCTAAAGACCAATGATGTTGAACATTTTTTCATGGGCTTATTGCCCTCTCTGTATCTTCTTTGGTAAACTGTATGTTGTTTTCTTACCATCATGTTTAGAGTTCTTTGTATATATTAGGTACCAGTCTTTTGTCAGATATGTGATTTTCAAATATTTTCCCCATTCTGTAGCTTTCAATTCTCTTAATAGTGTCTTTTGCAGAGCAAAAGATTATAATTTGATGCAGTCCAATTTATCAATACTTTTATTTTATGGATTGTTCTCTGGTGTCATATCTAAGAGCTCTGCCTAATCCTATGTCATGAAGACTTTCTCCTACATTTCTTCTAAACATTTTGTGGTTTTACATTCTACACTTAGATTTATTATCCATTCGGAAAATTTCTTTTATATAAGATGTGAGGCTTAGGGTAGAGGTTTACTTTTTTGCACATGGATATCCAATTGTTCTAGCACCATTTACTGAAAAGACTACCTTTTCTTCACTGAATTGCATTTGCACATTTCCTTTATAAAATATCAGTTGAGACTTATGCTTCCATGGAAATGGAGTAGACATATTTTTCCCTATTTCCATCACCAAGCATTAAAAACTAAAAACCTTGGACATTATACATAAAACTAATATAAGAAGACTCTAAAAACTGTAGAGAAGTAAACAGACTGGTTATGAACCTCGAGACCCAAGGAACAACACAGGGATGAGTTCCCTGAGATTTCGTTTAGCTTCATATATCCTAGACCTGAAGCTTATTAAGTTAGCAACCTAGAAATTCCGATAAGCACAGACCAAAAAAAGGCGCAACAAAAGCTTGGACCAGGAAAGGGATAGCCTAGAAAGAAAACTTTAAGACAACAACCACTTTAGCCAACTACCATAGCCAACATTGGGGCCCCAACCACACCCGCACCAGCAAGGGCTGAGTAGGAGGCCCAGACTTCCACCCTCATGGGGCTATATTGATGTGCCCCCAAACCTTCAATGGGGTGATGCCGGAAGATGCAAAGTAGTGAGCCAAGATTTTTAGCCCATTGGCCAATAATGAGCCTTCTTTTTCCCTTTCATTCTCTCACTCCCCCACTGACTAGGTATCAGTGGAGTTCATGTGAGAAACAAGAAATCAGGAAAAAGAAAACCGGAAAACAAAGACCAAAAAGAACAAACAGAAAACAAATAATAAAATAGAAGACATCAGTACTAACATTAACTACATTAAATGTAAATGACCTATTATACAATAAAAGACAGAGATTGGCAAAGTGGATTAAAAAACATGAACCAGCTCTATAGTGTCTATAAAAATCTCACTTCAAATATAATGATATAGGCAGGTTAAAAGTAAAAGGATGGAAAGAGATATAATAAAATGAATGTAGGAATATTTATATTAATGCCAGATAAAGTAGACTTCAGTGCAAAGAAAATTACTAGACAGAAAGAACATTATATAATGATAAAGGATCAACCCACCAAGAAGAGCTAGCAGTCCTAAACATGTATGTACCAAATAATAGAGCTGCAAAATATGTGAAGTAAAAACTGATAGAACTGCCCTGGCATGGGCAAGGCAAAGGCATTATATGTAACTGTAAAAAAACAGAAAATACAAAAAATAAATAAATAAAAGTTATAATCTGTAATTCAGGGATTATCATCTTTAATGTTTTAGAACTATATGCTTCTTTTCCATAAAAATTATTATATATAAAAAGATAGAACTTAAAGAATAAATAGAAAAACACACAGTTATAGTTGGAGACAGCAACATACCTGATAGAATAACCAGACAGAAAATAAGCAAGGGTGCAGAAGAACTTAACAACATCAACCAAAAGGATCTACATCTACATACTACATCTTTTCTCACTGCCGACATCTCTAACATCATGAGGTCTTCCAAATCGTGTGACCCTAGCAGCAGGACTGTTTACACCACAAGCTAGATCTATCAGAGAGCCCTTTCCTTCATAGGTCCCACTCAAAACTGATGACCTTCTGTGTCACCGAATATATGGGCCAGATCAATATTCCTAGATGAGGAATATATTGCCTCTAGAACTAGTAATACAAAGAGGCCCACCATGCATGTGCTTCAATTTTTGTGGTAAGGGAGTCAGGATGCATCCAGTGTGTTTTTTACTTTGGAAGGGATATCTTAGCACACCCCTGACCACCAGTTCCCTAAAACCATCGCTGACGTTTTCTTCTTAGGACTCCTAAAACCTTCACTGAAAATCCAGGCAGGTTTCTGCATCCTTGTAGCATTTATCTCCCACCTTCAGGAGTATACATCTTACCAAGGCCTCCAGTGTACCAGCCACCTCTTGCTCTTCCTGATCGGCATAATGTCATTAATGTTAACGGATCAGTGTGATATTCTGTGGGATGACCTAGCAGACTAGATCTCTGGACTATATAATGATGAAAGGTAGGACAGTTAACAGAGTCCTGAGGCAGAACTTTAAGTAAACATTGTCTGCCCCACAGGAATACAACTGTTTGACCTTTTCTGATTGGGATGGAAAAGAATGCGTTTGCCATATCCATGGCTACATACATGGTCGTGCTCTGCCACTGATGCAGGGCTATGATTCAATTACATCTGCAGTAGCCTTGCAGTCCTTTAGGTCTTTAATGGCCACTGATCTCTGCCATCCTCCCCTCATCCTACAGAATGTGATCATGCTTTTAACTATATCTTGGCTGTGAGGAGAGGAAGCAGTTTTAGACCTTTCCACTTGTCCTTCCTCACTATGATAACTCTTACTGCATAGGACTAGCATTCGATGTGGAGGTTACTCCAACTGCCAGGTATATCAATTCCCATCATACACCCGGGGACTAGAGGGGTGACCATTGGGTAGGTTTCTAGACCCAGTGGGCCCACTGTGAGCCAGACTTTACCCAGAATTCCATTTATCACCTGCTCCCTAGAAGCTCCCACTCTAATAGAGGTGCCATCAAGATGCTTTGGGGCTCCAGGTACCAATGTCAACTCAGAACATGTGTCCAATAATCCTTGGTATTCCTCTTTTCCCAATTATCCCAAGAAAGAGACCCCAAGTCTATAAGTCATTATCTACAGTCTTATATTTTAGCCCCTTTGATTAAGCACCCTCAAAATCCCAAAAACTGGATTGACAGAGCCCCCTTGCTCATGCCAATACATGTGAATTCTTAGAGCTCTTTCTTCTCTTATTTGGTGCAGCATTTTCCAGTTTGGTTACACTGGGATTTAACCTTAGTTATGGACTGGTATTCAGGAAAGAAGGTGAGGGCGGCTCCCCAGGAGGGCACCTGTTGCCCTGAAGGTGCAGGGTTTCTGCAGTGCCTTCCAGCATAGAGAAGAGTGGGTCACCTCTACAAACTCCAAGAGTTCAGGGGAATCCATCCATATATTGCTATTACACATTCCAGAGACTCTGATTTTGCTTACCTGGGCCCTGGCTTTGGCATAGCAGACCTGCCTTAACTGACCATTTTGTACATCTGTGGAGCTCTGCATCTCTAACTACGAGGTCTTCTGTTTGCCACTCCCTAGATCTGCTCTCCCACTGCAGCAGATAAAGGCTTTTTTATAAACTACTAGAGAGACACTCTGGCTCTCACACTTATTCTTTAACTGCTTGCTAATAAACATGTTTTTTGCTGTCCTCTCAGCAGAGCATTTACAGGACTTAACAGTAGTTAGCCCATTGAACTATCTGTGAAGGTGTTATTCATCCATATTTTTCAAATGCTTGTATCTTCACACCTGCAAGAGCATTCCCCTCAACTGGGAAGATTTCCCAAATTACGTCAGATGAAATCTTTAAAAATAGGACCACCGCCACATTCCAGGTACTATCCATGCCACACATACCACTCAAGAAAGCAGCTCTTTGACAGCTAGATGGCGAATAACCGACCCAGTGCCCCATCTTACTGCCTACTTTCCCAGACGATTCCTGACACCACTCGTCTTAGTTTGGATCCTCCAGAGACCAACTCCAAAGCAGAATGAGATGTGCAAGGTATTTACTGGGGAAATGCCTATGAGGAAAAATCGAGAGGGAGCCTGGGAGAACCACTGCACCACGATGGACTGGACTCTGCAGGGACAAGAGGGAAGGAAAAGTCTTAGACTGTCTCTGGTGCACTTCTAAGAAAGTTTCAGCAAGGCAAATGGAGACTCCTAGGCCTGTCTCACAGAAACATGCCTGCCTTAAAATCCTTGCCATGCTTAATCACTGGCAAGGAGCAACTTGCTGAGAAGAATGGCCTCATAAAAATGCAGTAGTCGATTCACAATGCAACACAGCCAGGCCATCAGTCAGTTATGCCCCCGTAGTAGGAAATGTGAGCAGCATATTTTCACGGCTGACATAGACATGATCCATGACTCAGGAACTTGGATACTACTCTAGTAGCACACCACTGCCTAGCCAAGCATTCACCCTATAATAAAATGCTGCACCAGTGCAGTTTCCCCTCCACTCCCAGGGTTTTCAGTCTCCCTACTACCACTGGATGTGAAAATATCCTGAATTTAATGAGTTCCTACGCCAAAAGATCTCACTGGTTTTTCCTCATAATTTCAGAGCTCACCTGAAATCCTCCAAGTGACCTGAATAAATGGCTAAACGATATTTGGAAATACATTATTCCTTCTCTGTTCCGTATTCATTGAAATCTTTCATTCAAACCACCAGAAGATCTCTTCCCTCCCCTCCCCACCCTGCACAGCTAAGCATAAAACACCCACTGCAGACCCCACAACAGAAGTTGCCAGTGAGCTAAAATAAAATGCCTTCAGTCTAAGAAGCAAAGGAAAGGGAGAGTCAGGTATAGATTTGGTGAGTGAGTGTTCCTACTCATGGAAACCAGACAAAAGACACTCTGGGCTGGAGATGAAGAGAAGGCAGGACCACACAGTAGTCTGAGGTCTTTAATAACCCCTACTGGAATTATGGAACCACAAATAAGTCACAGTTATCAGTTGTGTGTCAGCAAGGAAAAGTCTTAATATGTTTATTATGTTCTATTTAACGAAACAGATTTTACACATTTTCACCAGAAATTATTAAAAATTAAAAGATTGAGAACAAATATTTAGAGCATTCATTTCAGTGGGAGTCTTCATCACTCCCTGGTTCTAGAGCAGTAAGAAAAAGTAAGTTTGCATCCTGCATTAGACTCATATTTTAAATCTAATAAATATTGACACACCTAATAAAACAGACTACTTTATTGCGTTAAGTTATATAAGTCACATAAATATAAACACACGTTGAAGCAAACCTAAAATCTTCATTCACATTCACCACAAAACTTTATGCAGCATAAATTACAGTATAAACGTGTCTCATTTTGCAGCGGATTTAAGTTGTGTAAGCTAAAATTTGAAGCTTCACCCAAGAATTTAGTAGCCTGAAAATTTACCCAGAATATGCCAAAGAGGTTGTATGACCCCTTGTGGAAGGGAACTTTAGACCCCACAGGGCAGGCAAGATCTAGGCCATTTGCCCAGGCAATGTGTCCTTCACCTGGAAACAGGTAGATTTGGTAAACAGTCACTAGAAGAACACATGAACACAAATCCTAGGCTATTATAGTCTCATGAAGTAATTAAGTTGTAACTAGAGGAAGAAACAAAACTACAAATTATTTTACAGTCCTTATACCTTGTATTATTTCATGAGATTTATATATATCGCCACTCTGTAATACCTTTGCAGGAGAACTGAGGAAGCCCACCCTCTCAATGTCCCCTAAAAAGAATGGACGTCAGCACTGTTATTCTTCTGGTTATAAAAGAAAAGGACTTGCCAGCTCAGGGGGAAGAAGCAACCAGTGTACACAGAGTTTGACCATGGACAAGCCTCTTTTTATTATTCCCTCCTAAGTTTCCAGTTCTCCCTAAGCCTTTGATTCAATTTAAGAAGGGAGATCGTACCAGCAAAAAGCAGAAAAACTGGTGTAGGTAAGTGTTGATTACTACTTAATATCGAGTAGAAAATAAAGGGACATCACTGAAAAGTATTTCTAAATGATTTTCAGAATTCTAAACCTTCCATTCATTGACTTAAAAATAATGTATCTATTAATTAGGGGCCTGGCAAGGTGAAGGGTAACTCCTCTGATCTTTGTCCAAAAATTTTCCTAAAATATTCTATTTATAATATAATGTATCCATATTAAAAACACATACATTTACTAATTTCCCTTTGGATGAAAAGATGGCTTAAATAATCATCAGTTTACTTGTTTTGTTTTATTGAGACAGGGTCTCACTCTGCTGCCCAGGCTAGAGTACAGTAGCATCATCATAGCTCATTTTGCAACCTCAAACTGGGATCAAGCAATCTTCCTGCCTCAGCCTCCTGAGTAGCTGGGACTACAGGAGCATGCCACCACACTGGCTAATTTTTCTATTTTTTGTAGAGATGGGGGTCTCAATATGTTGCTGGGGCTGGTCTTGAACTCCTGGCTTCAAGTGATCCTCCTACCTCAGGCTCCCAAAGTACTAGGATTACAGGCATGAGCCACTGCAACTGACCCTATTAGTTTAGTTTTAACACCCAAAATAATTGTTGCTTTGCAAATTATAGGGGTTTTTTCCATAAAATAATTGAAAACTTTAGAAAAAGTGAGGAAGCCAAATATAATTTAGATGAACCCAAGTTTAATTTAAAATAGTTACATCTGAAAGAAATGACTAAAGCAGTGGTTGTAGACTTGGTAATAAGAGGGGAAAGTTGGCAATTATAAATGCATACAATTGTATTGATAGGCTAATTTAAATTTTATGTATAAGATAAATTTAAAAGTATACGTAAGTATTAATTCTGAAAATAACACTTGCATACATATGATATTTAACTAAACTTCTTATTAAGTTGTAAAGAAATACTACTAATTTATAAAGAAGGTAGTTTTTCTAGTCAACTATTAAAGTCCCAATTCCAACAAAGCACAGCAAAATTAAATAATTATGATTCAATTTAATGTTTCATCTTTGAACTCTTCATAATCTTCTCTAGGAAACAGATCCAAAGATAGGTTAATCCTAAATAAAAGATGACAAAATTGAATTTTGTTAATATAAAATATCATAGTCAGTAGTCACTGTAAAATTTTAACATTTCTAAGACTGTAAAGCAACAGTTAGACACTCCCTGTACTTAAGTGTGTTAATGACTTTTAATTTCTCTAGTAGACCATAAAAAGCTTCTGATGAACTTAATATGTTATCATATAAAATATGAGTTATCATATTTTTCTTTCCACTCCAACTCTTGCCAATACCCTTGGTTAATTCGACAGCCCTATTTACAAGGACTGTGTCAGAAAAACACTCTATCCCACAGGCCTTCATCTCCAGCCCACTTCAGCCACTCACAAGCAAGGCCATTGCTTAGACACTGTCATCACTTGGAACCTGTGCTTTATTTCTAGGTGCTGGAACTCTTAAAAAATGTTCCTAGCAGACATATTCTATACTCCTACTTTTTGTATCCCTATACTCTCACTAAGCGAGGTCGTTGCCCTCCTTTGAACCGCCAATGCCTGATCTCCTGCAAACTTCATTTGCTTCCCTCCTTAGTCCCACACTCAGCTCTCCTCCCGTTACTCCTGATTGAGCCCCCAGAATCCCGGACTCTGACATTGCAAATTCCTCTTCATCCTCGACATTGCCTAACATTCTGCACTCAGTCCTCCCTCCTCTTTCTGCATCTTCACAATGAGGTCTTCATCTACAGCTACTGTTAGAACTATATATGACCTTTATGCAGTATAGATACTACACTAGCTCCGATACAGCACTTCCAATTACTTGCTTGGAATTTTTACCTGGATTCCTTACTATTACCTAAAATTCAACATGCCAAAAATAAAATTCAGTACTTTCACAGAACAAGTTATTTCTCCTGACTTCCTTATTCTTATTTACACATTCTTACAACTCAATATCATCTTTCCTATCCCCTACATCTAATTATTTGTCTCCTCTCCACCCCCTCCACCACCCTCATTCGAATGGATTTCACTTTCCACTTGGACTGCTATTACAATTCCCAGATTTTCTTTTTCAGCTTCTGTTTCACCTCCATTCCAAATCTTTCCACAAACGACATCAGATTCTTTCTAAAATGCAGATCTGATAGCTCCGCTGCTTTAAAATGTTCTATATGTTCATGAAGAATAAGATATTTGCATAGCCTCTCATTATCTTTCCATGAAATACTTATTAATTACAAAAGAAAAAATAGTAACTACAAATGGGTAACAACCAAAAGATCAAAATTAACATCATCAATAAGGAATCAATGAAGATCACATGACTCGAGATGTGATACTCTGTAAAGGAAACGATGTTACTTATGTGACATTCTAGCAAAAAACACAAAACATGAACCAACTCATGAGAAGGTAGCCAAGTATGGAGGAATGAACTGAAAAATGGCTGGGCTGTATTCTTCAAAAATATCAATATTCCTAAAGACAAAGAAAGGCTGACAAACTGTTACAGATTAAAGAAGGCCAAATAAATGCAATACATGATCCTGAACTGGACCCAGGACCCAAAAAACCCTGTTAAAGACATTACTGGGATAATGGAGAAAAACTGGAGTATAGACTATAAATTATATAAAGGTTTTATATGGATGTTAAATTTCTTGGATTTGGTTAACTGCAATGTGGTTAGATAAAAGATATCCTTGTTTTTAGGATATAGACACTAAAGTATTAAAGGGTAATACTTTATACACACACACAGAAAATGAGAATAAAAAAGCAAATGTGGCAAGATGTTAAAAATTAGTGAATCTTGGTAAAGGGTACGCTGGAGTTCTTTGTAAATTATTCTCACAAATTTCCTTAAATAATCTTTAATCAAACTGCACATTCCCTGAACATTTTTTGAACTCCATGAATTTGCTCATGTTCATGGCTAAAATATACTCTCCTCCTCACACTCTCACTTATAAAAGTCTAATTTCTCTTTTCCAAGGCCTATCTTACCTCTTCCAATACTTTCCAAATCCCCCCCACCAGATGTGATCTTTCCCTAACATCTGAATGAACCCAGGTGATTAGTAAACCGGAGGCACAACTGAAAAAAAGGGGGGAAAAGATGACATGTTCAGTTTAAAACCTGTGGCATTAAAGAGTAACTATGGAACAGCCTAAAGAAAATCAGAATTACATGATCAGAGGTGAGCGGTGTAATGGAGATTTAAAGGTCATACACTCAGGAAGAGTAACTGAAGCAATAAAATCTGTGCATTAACTC
Organism: Indri indri; assembly: GCA_004363605.1. Lineage (NCBI taxonomy): Eukaryota > Metazoa > Chordata > Mammalia > Primates > Indriidae > Indri > Indri indri. Next base: position 49,610 of record RJWJ010001445.1, read on the forward strand.
AGAGTGAACATGCAAAGAGAGAACAGGACCAATGATTACTCCTCATACAGCACTCATTTTTAGGTGGTAGCAGAGGAAACAAATTAAAAAAACACAGAAAATACGGTCAGTGAGGCCAGACGAGAGCCACAACACAGCCTGCAGGACACTGAGAAACACCATGAAGGAGTAGTAGTAAGACAGTATTAAATTTGATAGCATGTTCAATGAAAAAGAGAACTAAGTAGAGGTATGAACAAAAAGAAGAAGAAAGCACGGACTGTGGAGAAAGCAGTTTCAACAGCACGATGGAGACAGGGCCCAAACAAGTTTTAAATGTCAATAAATATTGAATGTGCCAACCACTAAATGTAAGGAAGGAAATAGGCTGGATTAGCAATGGGTATATATTTAAGGTTGGAGAAGGTAGGATATAAAAGAGAAGGGAAAAAATCTATACTTTGTAATTATTACCTAAATGAATTCTTACCAGAAGATGATAAGAAGATTCATCTTGTATAATTTGAGCCTAGGAACAACATAAAAAATAAGGAAAATTCAAGTTGGCCTCTAGCACTGCTGTTCCCATTAATAAATACATATTAAGAATAAAAGTTATATTTTAAAATGCTAATTATTAACTTTATTAAAAAGTTGTATAATCTAGTTTAAAGTTGTAAGGCAAAATAATGAACTAAAAAGATATCTTCTGTTAACAAGAGGCTACTTTTGAAAAACACAGCATATTATTTTAAGTTGTTAAATAATCCTTTCAAGATTACTTTACACTTAGTAGAAGGCCTCTTACTGAGGCACAAAAGAACGCGACAAGTTCAAAGTTATGCAGTGATCTGGATTAGCACTCAGAAAAAGGTACCGGTTTTTTGCACACTGCTCTGCCTATTCAAAACTCCTTTTCATTTAAGAAACCTCTGACTACTCTTCTTCTTAATCCCTGCTCCCACCTCATTCTCCTTATTAATTGGTAAGAAAAGTAAAACAGAATATTATTAATCTGAATATTTGTTTATATGCCATTATTGCAAATAATTTATGCTATTAGTGATGCACTATTCTGCACAATAAGTTTCCATTGTTAACACTGCTTATAAAATGGCACTGTTTTAATGATTATCTTATGAAAATATACTTCACAACATTAAAGACTGCAGTTTTACTATCAAATAGAAGTTGCTATCGAGTGACTATACTAAGAACTCACAGAAACATTCATAATAGCATGTGTATTAGGATGTGTATATGAAGGACAAAAAATAACTTGTGATTTATAATTCATATGGCACTACAGTTACAAAAATTTTATCCAATGTAATTTTTTGAGAATCCAGAATTACCAATTATTTTAATAAACACAGTAGACTACACCTAATTTTACTCTGACCACAGTATCAACTCAATATTGATGCAGCTTTGGAACATGATTTAATTCATGAATTAAATCAAATAATGACACCAAGGCCATAACTCGAGTACAAATTTTGTTAAATGCATTAAATTAGACTGCAGCATCCATGGAAAGGCAATGACTACATGAAGTGACACAAAGTATAATTTTATAAAATGTTTTTCTTCATCAATATGGATGAGTTTTATAATTTTTATTTAAAAATGGGCATTAAAATTCACATTTAACAGACAAGTATGTTCCCTTTGCTCAGTAAATTCCAAGCAACATGTGCCTTCTGCACTCATCCATCACACCTACAGCTTTGCTCTACTCTATACACTCCCTGCTTGAAGGTGCTCTGTCCTTTTAATTATGATGAACGATAATAATATGGTAGCCTCATTTCTGTAGTTCTGTACACTGAGTGTGATAATCAGGAAAACTAGTGGTCACATGTGACCCCAGGATAACTAAACTATTATAGAGGCCACTGTTCTTTCATACAATAAAAACTGTGTTAACTTACTTTCACTAGATAATCTTTGGCATTTCAGCCTGAGTCTATATTTTTCATTTTCTTCAAGCATTCTAGAAATGACTTTGCGTACTCTATTCCACACTGAAACCTTCAAAAGATAAGCACAGTTAAGGAAGGCTGAGCAGAAAAATAGAAATATATTTTAATGGAGACAACTGGGGGAGGGACAGCTGTGTTATATGAAAATTGACATAATCATTATAAAACAATATTAGCACTTAAAGAACTAAAACTTAAATGTAATTGTTTCCCCGTTATCACTGCATTCTCTTTTTCCAATTTCCTGGAATTTCTTTCCTGTAGTATTTAAAATAACTGCCCTAGATGAAGTTTCCTTTTAGAGACAATGTCTGCAGAGTCTTACCTAAATAGTTCCAACACGTTCAATTTTTAAAGGTAATGAAAAACAGTGAATTTCTATTCTGATGTCTAAACCACTGGGAAATGATTTGGTTTTTTAATCTATTTTATTTTAGTTAAGAATTAAGTATTTCTCCTAGGATGTACCAAAGCAAAATTACGAGAGAACATAAATATACTAGAATAAAAAGAATGAGGACTATGGAATCAAACAGATAGTCTAGGCTCAAATTCTGGCTTTGCCACTTACCAGATGCTTGACATCAGGCAAGTGTTTTAATCTTATCTAGGAATAACTTCATATACTGGATTATTCGAATTAATGAAAAATATATATGCAAAGCACCTTATCCAAGTGTCTGGCACATAGTAATTAAAAGTAAATATCAGCTATTGCTCTTTTCTCCTCAAAAAGGAACTGGTTCTTGAAAGAAATATTTCTTAGTACAGTGGAAAGTACATGCTCACTCAAAACATATTTGGTGCAAGGGTTAGTGACTCTGAATACTATTTTATACCACAGATGGATTATAAATCAAACTCAAAGCCCAGAAACAATATAATTTTATGTATCATTATCAACTAATAATTTCTTTAAACTGTATAAAATATATGGTAGCAATCAAAGATTAGTAGAGCATCTGATCTTGAATATGTTTAAAACACTCAAGTTACCATGACATTTGGACAACCAGCAGTGAGAACAATTCGGCAGTAATGGTTCATCCTTGTCAGCTTTCCTGCCAGAAATTTAATAAGCATTCCTTGTCTTTGAAAAGAATAATATGACACCAATATAGATAGATTATTCCTTTCTATGAAATCTATGATTTTCTTCTTATACTACATTATCTATCACAGTTTATTATATTCTACGGAACATGTATCACTTTGAAAAATCCTCCAGTTGGTTACATTTTGATTAAAATGTACTTTATAACTTCAAACACTGGAAGGTCTTTATGGTTAATAAACATTTGCAAACCCAGTTCCACTTCTGCTAAATTACTTCTATTTTCTCATTTCAGAAAATTAAATTATTCAAAAGATGGAACTGTTTTCATTGTCTTGAATATCTTTACACATTTGTATTTAGAGAAGATGACCTAAAATTCAAATATTACTGATTCCCTTTTACAGTAATATACCTTTTTCTTTTTTTTCATTGTTTTGGAAGCTTCATTCAATGGTATGGGAAAATCAAACTTTTTAGCTGCATCCTTCTGGATTGAACCTAGTTTTTAAAAAGAGAGTGAAAAGGTCAATACATACAAAGATTCACTAACCCGAGAAATGAGATCACATAAATGTCTCTTGAGCTCTCTTGGTATTTTTACACTTGTTGGTATATTTCTGATCACTACAATATGCTGAAAACCACCAAGAAAACTAGAGATAAACAACTTTGTAGGTACCTAGGAAATTATCCTTCTAGTTCAATCTCCTTCCTTTTCTGATTTGTAAGGTGAGTCCCAAAAAGGCTAACGACAGAATAAACAAATACAAGGAATCACATCTTGCTCTAGTATATCTCTACAGTCTCCATTCTTCTCAATTCAACTCCAGATACACATTATGCTTCCAACTACACAAAACACCTTGTGGTTTCTCAAATGCGTCTTATTCTTACCCCTCTCAGCCTTTGCACATGCTGCTCTATCTGGCATGCACATATGTGCACACACACAAACCTGCCAGGCAAATTTCCACCTGTTCTTCAAGACTCAGCTCACACGTCACCTCCTCTCTACGGCCTTCTCTGAAACACACACAGCTCCGGACACAGCATTGGCTCACAGAACACCTTCTTAATGGTGCTTGGACCACTTTTATTTCATGTATTTATAATGTGTTTCCTTCAGTAGGCTCTGACCTCCTGGAAGGCAATGGCCATGTGTGCCTATTCATCTTTCTATCTACACTACCAGACATACAGTAGGACTAATAAAGGTTTTCCATAGTGAGTAAGCTTCCTGACCACTCACTAAACTATCCTGCCTTCCCAAATGTTAACTGCTAGAAGAAAAGCTAAGGGCCTGTGTGCCCAAATACAAAATTATAAAACAATGAGCAAGTGCTCCCTGAAAGCCTTTGTATTTGTTCTTTTACCTGGAACACTCCCAGTACCCAGCCGCTCCCCACCTCATTCCTGCCCTATCACCACTCTATACTTCACTTTCTTCTATTCTTTCAATACTTAACTTTCCAAGGAGCCTTCTCTGATATCACAAAGCACCCTACACTCAATTATTGTGGGATTTATCACATTGTTTACTTGAAGAATGTGTTTTATTCTTCACTAGAGATCTAGCATCTAATTCTATACATACTATTTTCACTGAGGCTAGCTCCAGTGTAGACCATGGATTTTGTCCTGATTTATGTTTCAAATTTTTCTCTAGTCCTTTTTCCACACACTCTGAGTCAAACTGTACTGCTAGTTCTGCCCTGATCACCGCCCATCACTAATCCACACTGAGTGCTTTGCTCACATTTTTTTCCCACATATAATTCCCTCCTATCTCAGCCCCAAGCGCAAATCTCAAGGAGCTTCCATCACCATGAAGCCTTCCCTGATTCTCTCATCCCCAAATTATTCACCACTTCCAAAGCATTCATTTGTGCCTCCACGACAGCATTCATCATCCTCTATTACATATAAATCATGAATATATTTCCCAAGTTCTGTGTGGACGGGCACCCAGTCTGATTTCTCAGTTTTGTTAAAAGAGTTGCCTGATTTGCCTGCCCCAGTATCTCTCGACTCCAGTATATTTTTCAAACAGTTTACATGTTCATCTTTCTGAAGTCCTCCTGTCTCTGGTAACTTTACTCCACCATTCAAAAATCTTCACTGACGATAAAAATGACACTCTTCAAGGCATCCACAATCTGGTTCAAAACTTGTTTTTCATTCATTCAATAAATATTTAGTACATGCCCACTCTGTGCTAGACATGGGGCTAATCACTCTCTTCCCTTCAAGCCACTCTGCACAATGCACCAAACTTTACTAGGCATTTATTCTGTGCCAAATACTGTGCTAAGCACTCTGCATGCATTACTTCATTTAATCTTCACAGCAACCCTTTAAGGTAGCAACCAAGATGAGGACATTGAGAATCAGAGTGGTTAACTAACTGCTGATGACAGAGCCAAGATCATGTCTGACTTCGAAGCCTATACTCTTGATAACCTGTGCTGTCCCACTAGCAATTATCTATTCATGTTCCTTGATTTCCTGCCTCTATGCCTCTTCTCTCCCTGAACTTAATTATCAAAGCCCTTCTCAGGTCTCTTTCTTACAGACACACACCTACTAGTTTATATTCCCATTATTCATGTACAAGTCCCTTGAAAGCAGAATATTTATCTGATCCATCTGGGTCACTAGCACTTGACCTACAATATCATAGATGTTAAATTAATGTTGTTGAATGGTTAAATAATTCACCTTTACTCCCTATACAGGGCCAGACATTTATGAATGTTCTATAAATTACTCTAGAGCATAGAAAAGGAAGGAAAAATTCCTCGTTTCTTTTATGAAGTAAATGTAACTCCGATACCTAATCTAAAAAGTACCAAGAAAGAAAACCTACACATCACTATCTCTCCTCAACGCTGATGCAAAAACTATATGCGAATTATTAGCAAACAGAGTCCAACACTGTATTAAGAAAATAACACATTAAAACCAAGTGGGATTTACTTCAGGAATGCAAGGTTGGTTCAATAACAGGCAATCCATTTATATTATATTCCATATTGATAAATCTAAGGGAAAAAATGATCATCTCCATAGATCTGAGAAAGCCTTTGACAAAAGTCAACACCCATTCATGATAAAAATGCTAAAGAAAATATTTTAAATATATATGCCCTATTTCTAAAGCCAGTACCTTATTTAATGAAGAAACACCATAGGTATTTCCCTAAGGTCAGGAACATGGCCCACTATCTCAAGATGCCCACTATCTCCACTACTATTCAACATTGTACTTGAGGTATTAGCAAATGCAATTAGACAAAATAAATCTCTTGCAGACATAGAAATGGGCAAAAAGGGAATAAAATTATCTCTATTTACAAATAACACATACCTGGAAAATCATGAGAATCAATGATAAAAAATTCAGTGATTTAGTAAGATCTAAGTGCTTGCTTAGGGCTGGAGTTGTGGGTAAACGAGGGTGGTGAGGGGGAATAGTGAGTGTATAGGCATGGGACAGGGTTTCTCGGTCTTTACTGCCTTTTTCAAAGTAATGCATCTTTTTTCCTCTGCCTGTTTTTCAGATTTTCTTTTTGTCTTTGCTTTTCAGCAGTTTTATCATTAAGTGACTAAGTGTAGGTTTCTTTGTATCTACTCTGCTTGGGCTTCCAGGTAAAAATATTCTAAAATAGTGGTGATGATTGCACAACTGAGAATAGGTAAAAACCACTGAATTATGTGTGAAAACTGGTGAATTATATGCATTGTGAAGTATAATTCAATAAAGCTTTTTTTAAAAAGCACAGGTGATGGAAATGTTATATATCTTGATTGCGGTGGTGGTTACTAGGGTGTATAAACTTGTCAAACCTCATCAAAATGTCTGTAAATTAATCCTCAATGAAGTTGATTTTTTAAAAAATCAATCGGCTTCCTATACACAAACAATAAGCATTTAGAGGGCATTACGGAAGAGGAAACCCCATTTACAATAATAGCAAATACAATTAAATGCCTAGGATAAATTTAACACTATATGTGCCAAACCTACAAGGGAGAAAGTTTTTAATTTAAAACGTTCCTGAAAGACATGGAACAAATAGAAATAGACATCCTGTTTTTAGATAGGATGACGCAACATAGCCCAGAAGTCAGTTCTCCACGTAAATTTGTTCGAAAATTCGGTAATACGGACAGGGCCACTAAGCATGCCAAGGCCCCCTCAACGCAACTTAAGTGGCTCCTCTTACTCCTCGGGCTTATCTCAAGTGGCCTTCCTTTCCCTTCAGGCCCCCCGTGAAGTGAGTTAAAGGGCTTCCCATTCCACCCGCAGCGTGGCGGGCGGGAGGGCCGGTCACTCAGCCCCACCAAGCCGCGGCCGCCGCCCCCTCCCGCTGCGCGGGCAAGATGGCCGCCAACGCCAGCGGAGCTGACAGAAACGCGCCCGCCCCGCCGCGCCACCTGCACGCGCCGCCGGTCCGGGGCGGCTCTGCGCACTCGACGCCCGCCGCCGGGAGGAGGCGGAGGCCGCAGCCGCGGTGCCGGGGGCTGCAGGGACCCCGGCCCGAGAGCTGGGGGGCAGCTCGCCGGCGCCCGGCACTACCGTCGCCACCGCCGCTGCTTCTGGCGACTCCTCCTGGCTGCAGCGAGCCCCGAACCCTGGGCACCAACGGCCCTGAGCCCGGTGGCCGCCCAGCTGCAAAGCACCGCCACACTGGTGCGAGCCAAAGCGGGTCACGTAGACGAAGCGCGCCAGGTCTTGCCCCTGCTCCCGGCCCGCCGCCGCCATCGCAGCCTGTCGCGCAAGTGCAGTTGGATGCCGGTCTCTCAGCTCCCAGGAGCGCGCGTGGGCGCGCCGCTGTGCTGAGCGTTCAGGCGGTGGGGGTGAGGGGGCTAGACCACTGTGCGGGCTGTGGGGGAGGGGCCGGGGCCAGACCGGTGTCGGGGCGGGGGTGGGAGGGGCAGCTGGGGCCCAGACCACTGTGCAGGCTTGGCGGGGGGGCGGGGTACTCCCCCCGCAGGTGGGTTGGGAAGGAAGCAGGGGCGTGGTCACTGTGTGGGCTGCCGGAAGAGAGGAGTCTGGGGAGGATCCCTCAGCCACGAGGTGGGAGGCTGAGGGGAGCTGAGGGAAGGGGGAGCGGAAGGTGCTTGGTTAGGGCAGGGATGGAGACAGTCATCCCGATAGTGATGCGAGAGTTTGGGGACCCCACCACTAGAGGGTGGGGAGCAGACCATGACGGGCAGGCCCCTCTGAGGAGGTGAGCTAAACCAAGAAGACGGTGGGGGAAGGAACCAGGTCACTGGGAGATGCTCCTCAGGTTGGGTGTGGCAGGACTGGACAGTGAGGAGCCCAGGCTGGACTTGGCCGCTGCAGCGTCACCTGATGAAGTTGGGAGCGAACTTGGGGGGAGAAGACAGAGCCCTTCGCTGCCAGAAGGTTCCCGCAGCGACTTGGCCAGGCATGTGTTGGTGGTGGAGCCGCGGTCCCCAAGAGACACCCCGCAGAGGGCACGTGGGTCTGAAACCAGTGTCGTCCTCAGGCAGACCTGGGTGGCCAGCTGGCTCATTTCTGTGAGCCACTTTCCGTCTCTGAGCCTCCAGTTTCCTCAAATGTAAACTCCGGATAATTGGGTCGTGAGGATAAATCAAAATAAGGCGTGTGAAGCGTCTGGCACATAGTAAGAGGTAGTCCTCCTAGACTTAATTTTCATTTAACATTTATTCAGCACGTACCCTGCGGGGTGCACATTGTAATTTCTTCACATTTAAACTTTATATTAATAAATAGGTTTCCCATTGACCATCTCTTTAAATTCATGCCACATTTTATGGCAGAGGAATTGGGTCCCAAAATGTGGAGTGACTTCCCCAAAGTAATAGGCAATGGCAAGACATATTTTCTTAAAATAAACCTTTGTTATTGAATTGTAAATATATGTAGAAAAGTGCACAAATCATCAGGATATAGATGGATGAATTTTCACCCAGTGAATATACTCGCATAGTATCCGCCAGTTCAGACGTGGTGCACTGCGGAAGCACTTGCTGTCCTTGCCCAGTCGCCATCCCTTTCCCCTTTCCTGATTTCAAACATCATCAGACATCATTGTGTTTAACTTCTTTCACTCGTTGTTGTCAGTGAGATACATGTTACTGCACGAGTTTGCACATCGTTTGAATATGTCAACGTTTATTTGTCCATTTCACTATTGATAGACATTTGGTTTCCAATTTGGAGCCATTATTAATAGTGTTGCCAGGAACATTCTTATGCATATCTTTTGTGGGATGTATGTTGCGGGCTATATACCTTAGTGTGGAATTGCTTAGGGTATGTTCAGCTTTAGTTGCTGCTGACAGACAAGTATCCAAAATGGTCGTACCAACTTATACTTCCCCCAGCTAAGTATGAGGATTCCAGTTGCTACCCTTGTTCACCACCACTGGGCATTGTCAGTCTTCTTCATTTTAGCCATTCTCATAGATGTCTGTATTAGGGTTTTCCAGAGAAACAGAGCCAATGGGGACGGGGTGAGAGATAGAGTAGGGTACACCAGCAAGCTAGAGACCTAGGAAAGAGCTGATGCTGCAGTTCCAGTCTGAAGGTCATCTGCTGGCAGATTTGCCCCTTCTTCAAATAAGGTCAGTCTTTTTCTTTCAGGCTTTCAACTGATTGAATGAGGCCCACACACATTATATAGGGTAATATGCTTTACTCAAAGTCTACTGGCTTAAATATTAATCTCATCTAAAAAAAAAAAACCTTCATAGAAACACACATCATCATCGCATTTGGGTTGGTAACTGGCTCCTTGCTTTGTCTTTTTGAAGAGGTCATGTTTCCCTGTTTGCTGTTGTTTCTTGTGGATGTGTATCAATGGCTTTGCATTTAAGGATTGGTTGTATATTCCAGTCTTTGCTGTCTGGCTTGTTTTGGTCTTTCTAGGGTATGTTTGCTTAGAGGTTCTTTGCAGTTCACCTGTTGAATCCCCTTTACACTAGGGCACTGCCTCCTTTTTGGCACTATGTGGCACCTTAAGCCCAGGTTTACCTTGGATCTTGGCAGTAATGGAGTGCTGCCTGTCCAGGATGGGGCAGAGTCCCATAGGGGACCCACCAAGCGTGCCTTCTACAGCGTGGTGCTGCTGAGCAGCTATTAAGATTGCCTCCTTTGGCTGGGATAAAGAGCACAGTTTTGCCAACTGGGGTTGCTGGTCCCACCTCTCCTCTCTCTCTCAAGCCGCCCGCAGGGATTTTTCTCCCTTCAGGCACTCTTGGCCTTCCTGTGGGTTGTGGCTGGAATGGTTTTCCTATGAAGGGAGCAAAGATGGTTGGAAAGCTGGCTCTCTGCCTCGATCTTGCTTTTTCCGGTGTAGAAACTGAGATTCTATGAGAATCTTCTGCGCAGCATGGTAAGTGGCAGCTTGGACCAGGGGCATCATGGATATAGAAGTGTTTCCCTTACTGTCTAGTTGGAATTTTTTTTTACTTCTCTGTGGCCCTGGTGATCGTGTTAGCCTCGGATTTGAGTTCTGGAATATTGCTGGTGATAATCTTGGCACTGGATATTTGTTTTTGGTTTTCTGTGGGAAGGAGTGTAACCAGATTGCTTCTATTCTGCCATTTAGGTGACATCACTGTATCAACTTTTCTTCATCCTTATGTTTATGGTATCTGTTGTAAGCAGCATATAGATTTTTTTTGTCATTCTATAGTATATTTTAAGCACCATGAGACATTAATATTACTATTATTTTATACAGTCAATATTCATTTGGGTTGACTGACATATTTACCCTTTCCATTGATTTTTATTTATTCTTATGTATCCACACTTTCAAATAGGATTGTTTGCCCTCTACCTGAAGGTTCACCTTTACTTTTTATGTTAGTGTGGTTCCACTGGTAGTGAATTCTCTTTGTTTTGATCTGATATGTATTTTTAAACTGTATTGTAAAGCATATTTTTGCTGGGTATTAAATCCAAGGTCGCCAGCTGTTTTCTTTCAGCACTTTAAAAATATTCTGCTGTCTTCTAGTTTCTTTTGAGAAATCAGCCCTTATATATTACTGCCTTCTTCAAAGTAATACATCTTTTTTCCTCGGCCCATTTTTCAGATCTTCTTTTTGTCTTTGATTTTCAGCAGTTTTACCGTGACGTGTGTAGGTATGGTTTTCTTTGTATCTACTCTGCTTGGGCTTCATGGTACTTCTTAAATGTGTGACTTGATATCACTGGTCAGTTTTGGTAGATTGTAGGCCATTATTTTTTCAGCTATTGCCTCTGTTCCATTCTTTCTCTTCTTTTCTGAGACTCCACTACACGTGCTAAATCTTTACCCTGTTCCTTATATCTCTTGTGCTCTTTTCTGTAGATTCTATGCTTGTTTCTCCTAATGCTTTTGTCTGGTTATTTTCCACTGATCTATCTACCAGTTAACTAATTCTCCTCAATACTGTCCAATCTGCTGTCAAACCCTCTATTAAGTTCTTGATTTCAGTTTTGTTTTTCATTTCTCAAATTTCCATTTCCATTCTGCTGAATTTTCTTCAGAATTTCCTCAGGATATTTTCTAGAACATATTGATCTGGGTTACTGCAAATACCATTATGATAACTGAAACCATGTTTTTCCTCTTGTTTTTTGGTCTTTGGATTTTGAATCCTGGTATGCTAGGGGATTTTTTTTAATCAAATACCAGATGGTGTGTAATAAAAATTATAGAGATTATTTGAGGCTCTGGATGATATTATCTTTCTCCAGAGAGAATTGGCTTTTGTTTCTGGCCAGTGCTTGAAGTAAAGGAAGTTCATGTTAATCCTATCTGGGATTGAGCTGACTGGTGGCTGGGTTCAGTCTTTATTAAGGCTAGTGTGTATCTTGTCTAGGGTGTTTACCAGGGCCCTCTTTCAGTGGCCCTGAACTTGTTCTTGTCCCTTATACCCCACAAAACTGCCTACAGCTCTGCTCAACTTCATAGCCTCTAGGCTGCCACTCACAAACCAGCCAATGCCTGGTGGGAGAAAGTTATATGGACTATTGCTTGTTTTTTGGCTGGAATTTTGGCCCCCCTCAAGGTCTTACCACCGCAGTAGCTCGCCAGTCCTTTCGAATCATTTCTTTAATCCAATGTTTTATTTTATTTTGCTAGGAGAGACATCAAATCTGATACAAACTTATTCCCCCCAGGCAGGAGAACAGGGATGGAGGAAATGTAGGGCACCGAGGATACTGACCCTACCATGCTCTAAGAACCTGTTTTGGCCTGCCCATGTGGAACAGTCACAGAGCTCTCTCACTGTGGTATCTCACTCCTGACACCAGGAGAAGTCAGCATGAGGGACTGCTAACGGGATGCCCCGCAGGATGACATGAGAGCTCACGGTCCAGAGCTCAGCCTAACGGCCCCTCCTGAGAGCAGCCAGTCTGGATCCCTCTCTCAGTCCCCACCTTGGGTGTTGTCTATACCACGGTCTGAGATTATCTCTCTTATTGGGTGGTACACTTGTTTATTGAGTGTCACCCTCCCCTACCCTGACCCCACTACTGCTACATGAAAGCAAGTACCTTAACCTCTTTGTTCCCACAGCATGTACCCAGGCACCTAACACAGTTCCTGGCACACACAGGCATTCCACATTGATTTCCTGTATAAACAAACAAATAACTGAATGAATGGTCAAATTACAAAAGAGTATACATGGAGGGATTAAAGGGCAAAAATCCCACGGGGACCATCCCCTCCACACAAGACCTTTGCAAAGAGCACAGTTGCTCCTCTGCTGACCCTTCCTCTCTTCCCACCTCCACACCCCTCCCCACATGCCAGCCCCAGACCTCGCCTTCTCCCTCACACAAGTTCAGCCATCCCAGGAGGGGCTCATCACTTCGTCCTTTCTTGGGGACCTAAGCAATGTCTTTGGTGTCTGCCAGGCAGGCAGTGGCCTTTTCTGCTTTGTCTTAGCTGCTGGAGAGGGAGGTGGTCAGACTTGAGTCCCAAGAGTGAGGGTGAATGTGGGCGTCCCAACTCTGAGGTCTCTCCACCAGCACAGCTGTTTCTCCAGCCTAAGCCCTTTAGGATAGATAAACAGGAGTTTTCCTTGGCTATGTACATGCCAGGCTCCTATGGAGAAAAAGCTATTTCTTTCTCCTATGAGCATGGGTTGTGTCAGACCTTTAAGAACAATCCTCTCCCATCCCCCACCCCACCATGTTGATGCTATTTCAAAAGAAGCCACACCTGATGTTACTGTGTTTCTAAGGGATGGCACCAGCCTCCTGTGACTCAAGTGTTCTGACAAAAGGGAGGGACGGTTTGCTGGTTCATCCCACCACTTACACGTCATCACCAACGTTTCCTTCTACCCACGGCCAGTGGTCAACCCTCCGTACCGGGGGGTGCTGCCTCCACCGTTGAACAAAAAACATCCCCCTCTCCCCATGTGGTTTAGCTCCCATGGCACTAGCTACCTTCCCAGTATACTTACTACAAATTATAATCACCCGCGCACCGCTCTGCCTCCCCAGCTAGACCGGGGGCAGGGACCGTGTGTTTTTTGCACTCCGTTCATGTGTGTACTTGTGTGTGCCTGTCTGTCTCACCAGATGAGCTCCGTGAGGTCAGGAACATTGCTTCTGGGCCCTGCTGTGTCCCCAGCGCTCAGCAGGGCACCTGACACGTGGTAGGGCCAAGGTTCCCCCGCCCCATGTTTTCCTCTATGCCACCAATTAACTTCCGAGCGCGTTGTCAGAATCCGATCCGTGCTGGGCAGTACACGGAGGGTGTCATTCAGTTCTCACGACCGCCCCGTGAGGCAGGCGCCGTCCCTCTGTGAGGCAGGGACCGTTAGCCCCATTTTGCAGAGGAAGAAGAGGAGGCACAGGAGAGGTGAAGTAGCTCAGCCAGAGGCGCAGGGGGGAGTCCTGGAGCAGGGACTCGCACCCACACCGTCAGCCCCTGCTCGAGACCGCCCGTCGCAACACCCGCCACGCCGCCGTGGAGCCGTTTCTCTCCGCTCCACTGAGCTCCCCACCCGAGCGACGCAGCGGAGAGCGGAGAAACGCGCGGGCGGCGGCTCGCGGGAGGCGCGGCGGCGTGCTCGGCGCCGGCGTCCGGCAGGGGGCAGTCGCGGCTCCCGGATGGGAGCGGCTCTCCCTCGGTTTTCCCCTTTAAGAAAGAAACAGCTCGGTTTTTATTACCGAGAGGTGGGCAGCCTGAATTCACAGCACGAGTCCTTGATTGAGCTTCTGAAAACGGCACTTGCAGAAAGCGTGTCCAGTCCCTGTGCAGGCGGATGAGGGTGCGGGCTGCCCGGGCGCGGTCGCGAAGGCCCGGATCAATCGTGTAAGAGGAATTTCGCCCCGAGAAAGAGACGCCCGGCTCCGCGCCCACTCCTCACACCGCAGGGCTGAGGGAAGACCAAGGGTACTGCTCCTAGTCGGAATGCCACTTGGCCGCAGCGAGGCAGGGACACAGGGGCCCCGGAGGAGACGTGCGGGTGCCTGTCAGGAAAGGGCCTTCCCACCTCACCTGCGCCTGAGACGCTGCTCCTTCGCCCTCCACTGGCCGTGCCACGCGCTTCTGGCAGCTTCCAGAGTGTTCCTGAGAGCGGGAAGGGGATCGATTCCGAGGGGGCAGGAACAGACCTTGCTCCTAAGCTGCCCCAACTTTCAGGAGGCTGACCCCATGACCCGGGCCTTCTCTGAGCGGGAAGGAGGCCCAGGCCAAGCCCATGGGGTGGGGGAGGGGCAGGTGGGAAGAAAGAGATATTCTTTAAAATGAAGAAATTATGATATATTTAAAATGCTTCAGTTAAATAAATAAATGCTATTAATCCTCAAAATACAATGTCACGTACCTTTGCTTTACTTGAGAAAGTGTAGGACTTATTTTTTTAAGATTTTGGGTTACAGGCAGACAGGGTGTGATAATGGTACCCAAGGTGACAGGTGTCCGATGGCTCATTTCTGTTCTCATACCAGTCGGTGGATCTCTGTGGCTGTTGTTTTACCCCAACATAATGTCATCTGTCTCCATTTTCAGCCCTTTGTGAGTGAAAGCACCGTGGGCCCCAGGGGACCTAGCCCAACATCGAGTAGAGTTTGCCGGGGCTGAGTGGCTCGGAGGGCCCCAGCCCTGTGGGGAACTGAGAGGCAATTCTCTAGACCCGGCAGAAGGAAAACTGAGCATTCCTGCCCTCCCCTGCTGCCTCCTGCCACTAAACCAACACGAAGGCACACCTCAGCTCCTGGCTTCTGCACCCAGGCTCTAAATTAATGAAATTACCTGCCTTCTATCTCATTTTCCTTCCAGATTCCCCTTCCAAATCTAAGGAATGCTTAATCGGAGTTAGAGTCTGTTCAAAGCATCTAAGTATCACTCATTACTTGTTGAAGCTGAAGGATGTCGTGCCCTTTCAGACAAGCAAAGAATTTCAATGAGACTGCAGAGGACAGGGAGGGCATGGGGTAAAAATCTCCCTTTGTAATCGATACCTTCCTTTTGAAGGTTCTGTGTGCAGGCGTGTTTAGAACTGGCCTCGTTTCCTTCTGACTTCACCAGGGCTGTGCCTTTGCTGAAATGTTCCAAAGGAACTGGATTAGTAATGCAGTGTAGATTGTGTTTCCTCCCAAAATAGCAGGGCATGTGGGATTCTGCCGGCACCCAAGTCATGTGCCTGTGTCTTCCTCACTGCCCACGTTCCCTCGGGCGTGTAGTTAACATGGCTTCGATTCTGCTGCCTTCCTCCACTGACACCACCAGCATCATCACACGCCGACAGGCACCACTGCCACCCCCTCCTGTGGGTTCCCTGCCCCACTCTGGCTCCCTACGGTCTATTCTCTGCACAACTGCCAGGGTGATCACAAGTCAGCCCCATTCCTCCATTGCAACTCCTCTTCATGGCTCTCCGTCTAATTAAAAATGAAATCCAAGGTCGCTACCGGGCTAACAAGGTCCTGCCTTGTGTGGCCCCTCATGAGCTCAGCCCATGACCCCCACCCTTTCTCCCTGCAGTTCCCGGCACACTTGTCAAGCTCAGTCTTGCCCTGGGACATTTGCACGTGCTATTTCCTCCGCCCCATACTTTCCTCTGAGATTTCAGGATGGCTTGTGCTTGCTCATTATTCAGATCTTAGTTTAAATCTCACCTGTCAGAGAGGCCTTCTCTAGCCTCCCAGTTAAAGTAGCCCCACTCCTTCCTAATCTCCACCATATTAGCCGGCTTCATTTTCCTCACGATGCTCAGCACTGATGTATTCTCATCTAAGTATGTGTTACTTGGTGAGTGATGTTTACCTTTCCAGGATTTAAATGCCGGGAGGTCAGGGACTTGGCCAGTTTCGTCCCCACAACATCCCCAGAGCCTAGGATGGTGCAAACGCTTGTTGGATGAATGATCTAATGACTAAGGAAACTCCCTGATGGAATTCTTCTTTGTAGATTGACAGCTTGGGTAACAGTTACCAGGTTCAAAATTCAGATTAGTGGTTCTGTGAATACAAGTAATGCCTTATCTTTGCAAGGCATTATCTCCTGAGATCTCCCAAGGAAGCCCCGTGTTGGGTGTGGGCATCATATTTCACTAAAGCTCAGAGAGCTAAAATGAGTCACCAAAATCACGTAGACACAGCAACACACACACGCACACACCCTTCCAAGGACTCAAATCCAGGCCTTTGTCTCCACAATGTAAATGCCAAGAGGACAGAGACTTTGCCGTCTCGTCCCCAAAGTATCCTCAGGGCCTAATAATGGCAAATATTTGTTAAAGAAAAGGATGAAATGACTGAATGAATGAGCAAACTCATGGATAGAACTCTCTGCCCGGGACTAAGGCAATTCTAAAAAAAAACACATTGCATCCTCTAGGGCTTGTCCCAGGCTGGTCAGCTGGGGCATAGGGAGGAGGCAGCTCTCTCCTCCTCCCCCCTTCCCCTAGGGCCTGGGTCAGTAGGGAACAGTTTCCAGGCAGGAGGCCCACTCACAACCCACCCAGCTCTGCTCTCCCGGCCCCTGCACTCAGCCTGTCCTTATTACTCCGAGGTCGGAAAATCTACAGCTTTCTCAAGAGCTAAGTTCTTACTACTGAGAAGCAGTAGCATCAGGCTTACCTGGCAGCTTGTTAGAAATGCAGAGTCTCAGGGGCCCAGAGCTACTGACACAGAACCTGTGTTTTCACAAGATCCCAGGTGAACTTTTTGCATATTCTCGCCTGAGCCTCCAAGCTACCTTTATCAGGCATTCCAATCTACTTTCCCTGTGAAATGTCAAAGCCCTGGGGCCCCACTGGCTGCTGCCCGTCCTCCTCCTGAAGCACAGCCCTCCTCTATCTAAAGGGCAGTTTTGAGAAGTTCTAGGAAAGAGAACTAACACAGGGATCCTGTTATCACTCACTGAGCAAACATTTATTAAGCACTTACCACGAGCAAGGCACAGGATGGGCCCTGAGGACACAAATATGAGCCAGACAATATTTGTCCCCCCAAAAAAGGCAAACAAATGATATATAGTGATAATTACACATCATAATAAGTGTAAGTCAGAAGGAGAGCTTCTGATGACAAAAAGCGGTGATGAGGGGAGGGCTTTCGAAAGAGTGACCCAGGCGGTTCTCTCAGAGGGAGGAGGTGACGACCAGCGAGTCCAGAAGGATGAGGAGTCAGCTCTGTTTTGAGTTGAGTTGAAGCGAAGAAGGGGGCAGACAGGGACGGGCAGATCATTTTCCACTGAGGACACAGCCCATGAAAGACCCTGCGCCAGGACAGGGGCTCGCATCACAAGAACCTGGAGAGGCCCACGCAGGAGCGCAGGAGAGGGAGCGATGGGAGGGCAGGTCGGGAGCAGGGCCGGGTCCTGCGAGGCCCTGGGGGCATGGGGAGATGCTCAGAGTTTATTTCCAGGAATGGGGAGCTGCTGGGGGGTTTTTGCGAGGCCGCAGAAAAGTCAGATTTCTGTTCCGCCCTAGCTGCAGGGGTGGATGGGGTAGGTATTATCTCCAAGAGGTAAAGGACATTCCCAAGATAGTTGTGGCCAACAACTGCCAGGTCTGGGACAGTAATGCTCATAAGAGTGGGAGCCCCTACTGTTCGTGGCGGGAGTGCTTTGTTCGTGATTCCTTAATCCTTACCTCCACCGATGACAGAGATGCTATGTGCCCCTCCGATGCATGAGAAAACTGATTCTCAGAGGTTACCTAATGTGGCCAAGGTCACCAGGTCAGTCAGAGGTGGTGCAGGGGCTGACACCTCTGAGCCATGTCCCTAATCATGATGACCCTTGGCCTTGGAGTTTGAGCCCAGCTTTGCCTGACTCCCAAACTCAGGTCAGCTCTGCGATCCCACATGGCGCCTGGGCCACCTTCACATATTTTTGCCATTTATAAAGGCAAAGGGGAGATAATTGAGGAATTAAAAATCATATTGCCTCAAAGGCAATATCGTTGAACTGTCAGCTGAGGGACAGGGGGCCTAATTTCTAACCCCTCCTTCCCCTTCCTGCTTCTTTCCCTAAAGAGAAAGATTTGGGGCTCATCCAAAAGTTTCCAGAAAACCAGTAACAGGACACAGCCCTTCTGGAGTGTCCAGTCCGGTAGCACTGACTCAACACCCTTGCTGCGGTGCATGACTCCCCACCATGGGAGGAATCCTGGCCCTAAGCCGGAAAGAGACAGCGAGAGAAAGCTGGGCAAGCAGCAGCAGCATGTGGCCTGGAGCCTTGGCACCTCCGTGATCACCATGGCAACTGTTGCAGGCTGGATGAGGTGGGAACCGGGAGAATCCCAGGAGGAAACAAACATGGAAGAGGCCATTGCAGGGTTCCCACCTGCACCAAAGCAGTGACCCTGCTCCCACCCTTACCCTCAACCCAGCTCCAGGACCAGCACTTGGAAAGTGGGTAGATAACAATAGCAGCAACAACAGTACTGATTATGGTAATAATAAGAGTTAGCATTTATTGAGTACTTACTCCGGGCTAGACGGCTCTAACTGCTATCAGAACCAGATCGGGGACCCCAATTTCCAGAGATTATGGAGCTCCACTCTCCATATGGAATTCAAAGAAAAGAATAGTAATATATAAAATAAGTATAAGGAAAGCATAGAAAAATTCCAGTTTTCCCCCCTTATGGGTGACGACTGTATCCCTGCAAAGTTGCCTCAGCCTGGGGGAGAGGAGATTGTCAGGAGGAGTGTGGAAAGCCTTATATGCCTTGTCACGGGGCGTGCGTGCACACGGGGCTGTTGGCTTCTGGACACAAAATTGCATTTGGTAATCGAATTCCACTTCCCTTCTCTTCCTGTTCTCTCATTCTCCCTACTCTCCACCTTACCCCTCCTTCTGACACCCCTTGGGGAAGGTCGCTGATCCTGACCTAGTAAGAGACTTATGGGACTAAATCTGAGTCCCCATGTGCATCCTTTTTCATTTTAGAATTTCACGTTTGGTCTTTGTTAGACTTGAATTTGGGGGGAGGCATAGAAAAAGGAAGTTGCTGGTGGCCGTTTGGCCATGGTCTTAACATCTCCCTCAGAAGGGCGTTTTGCTGCAAATCTAGGTTCAAACATTCTAAGTCAGTTCTTCCAGGCTCTACAGCATCACATCTGTTCAAGAACAGCTGTGGAGGCTGCAGCAAGGATCAAAGCTGTGCGTTCCTGAGCTCCGGTGCTCTAAAAATGGCAAACGCCTCTTTTCTTTCTCTCTGTGTGTGTGTGTGTGTGTGTGTGTGTGTGTGTGTGTGTGTGTAAATCAGGAATATAAATTCTCTGCAGAAATATATTTTGATGCTTCTGACATCCTAGTCCAAAAGCAAAATGTTCGAGTGCTGTTTTAAAATTCACGAGGACACATCAGTAAGAAAGTCTCTCCCCCATTCCTTTGGGTTTCAGGACTATTTTTGTGAGATTACAGAGACTGTGCGGAGTATCAAAGGACGAGATGCACGAGAGCCTTGATTTTCTATACGTGTATCTATATGTATGTATACGTGTTATTCAATTATAGTTCTACAGAAAGAAGTAAGGCCGTTTCTCCTTGGTGAGATTTTTCTTTGAATCTAAACAAAAATCTGATTGATGTATATGTGTATCTATATCTATCTGTCATCTATCCACCTACCTACCTAGCCATTCATCCATTTAGCTAACTAGATCTCCTTTCTTGGCATCCATGTGATTTTGGTTGCTTGGGCCACTTCTCAGTGCCCTGACATTAGGGCGAAGACATAACCACGACAAAGAGTAGCTATCATATTATCATTAAAGGTATCTTTGTGAAACAAAATACAGAGTAAAGAATCATTCTTAAATTGGTTCATTAAATGATGTGTGTTTTCAGTATAACCTCTTGGTGAGTTTTTAATCCATGCAGGGGGGGAAATGAAATTTTGATAAAATGTGTTAGGTTGGAAATTTATGAGAGGTGAGGTGAAACAGGAACCTCCGTGCCTGGGTTTGAATACTGGCTTTGCAGATTGGTTAATCCATCTCATCTTCGGTCACCTTAAAATGAGCATAATAACAGTACCCGTCTCATAGGGTTGTGGGGAGTTGAAAAGAGGTGCCTAGAGCACCATTCCCGGCACATGGCAAGCACTCCATCAGTGCTAGCAGTCATTCTTCCCACTCCCAGAACTGTTTGTGTTTCTGGAATTCGTGGGTTCACAATACTACAGAAAAGGGCACTCGTTTTACCTTGTTTCCTACCCCAAACTGATGTGTGTTCCCCTGGGAGTTGAATCAAGAGTGAGGATACACACTAAGTCCATACTGTACTTCCTCAAAGTGAGCAGAAATGGCATTTCAACTACCTTGCCCCTCCTGACTCCCGAGAACGTATACCATTCAGTCCTGGCCACCGAACCACAGTCACAGGCTTCATGGAGGCCACTCGGGCAGGTAAGAACTGCAGAGGTAGACCTGAGCCCCTGTGCGTGACAGAACTCAGGGCCTTCCATCTGCCCTCCTTATCTGGGCCTCCACTAGCCAACTCCGTGACCTTGAGCAGATCTACTGAGAGTCAGCTCTTAGGGAGAAGGTGACCTCTTTTAGGACTCCCCATCAAAACTCACAGCCTCTCTTACAACTTTCGTCTTATAATCCCATCTCTGTACTTTGAAATGACACTTACACCCAGATTAGGTTTAGGAATAAAACTTTCGTTTTAAAAACAAAATCCAACTTTTCTTTGCTTTTCCTTTCTTTTTTTAATCCTGATACGTCCATTGCTAATCCAGCATGGTTTATAGGGGAAGGAATTGGAATTTGGTAAATGAGACTTGGGATCTAGGCTTCACCGTGCCCTAGATGTGTGTGCGTGGCCCTGACCAAGTCACCCACTTTCTCCATGAGACGGTTCTATACTCTATTCAATAACTGACAGGGGCATTCACCTTGCTAATGAATGTAAGTGCCTGACATATAACAGGTGACCAGCAATTCCTAGCTCCCTGTTTCAGACCAAATCATTCAGTCATTGCAGAGTCAGGGGTGCCAAGAGTCATTCCATAGATGAGGCCATTTCACATTCCCACCTCCAATCTCCACCCCACCCCAGCAGGTCCTTGGAGTCAAACCTTCCAATAGGTAAGCCCAAAGCTGCCACATCACTTTTCCCTCAACTATGAGGTGAATTATGCCTCCATTCCTCCAAGCAAGGAGTCTTCGGGTCTTCACTAGATTCTACCTAAAACCTTCACAGATTTGTATTACCACCGCCCCTCCCAGCTCCCTGCTTGGGTAACTTATTTCAGAAGGAGTTTTAAATGCCATATTGCCTTTAGTGGGTTCTGGGGAGTCATTACTGGGTATATTCGGTTCTTTTCTTTTTCTCTCATTTGATATTGCAAGGAGGTAGAGGAGTTGAAAATAATCTCTTTAAAATGGTGACATTTGCTTGATCACGTTGACATTTTTAAGGTATCAAAGCACTGCTTCCTAAAATAGAACTCCAATGAAAAGGATAAAGAAAGCTCAAGCTTAGCTTTTGGCATGTGCAGTCACTGACTCACCACCCTCCACCCCCATCTACCCACAAGCAGCTTTCTCTGCCACGTGACCAGATGATACGCAATACAAAACACTGGTGGTTCGCTCTCATTCTGGGTTTGGACCCTGCTGTTCATTTTTAACTTCCTTGAGACAAACTGTACTTTTCTAACTCTGGTCACCATGCCGAATCACAGTAAGACACTTTTTCCAGATAGCCAACAATGACACCCAATTTGACTAGACAAAGATTAGAACTTAAGGCATCCTGAGAAGACTCAAGGCATGAAAAACCAAAATGTTCTCTAATAAGAAACACCGAATCGGTACTGCTAGATAAGAGTTTACCTTGTGGGGCACAAATGTTCGTTTTCTGAATTCTTAGAGTTTATTCAAAGCAAGTGGTCCCTATTCTGAGGGAATGGGGGTGGGGGATGCTGAGGGAAGTCTGCCAAAGAAAATTTTAAAGGAGGAAATGGTATGAATTATCAGAAAGGTAGACAGCATATCACGGAAGGGCGGGTTTAAAGCACAGGCTGCTTGTGTGAAGTGGTATTTGTGGTCCTCATGAGAAGCAGAACGGTGTGAGCCAGGGAACAGCATAATCAAAAGAGCTTTATTATGCAGCATTAACTTCTCTTTTTCTTTCTTCTGGGATAGAAGGAGGAGGAGGGAGTTAAGAAGATGCATTGGAAATGGGACAGGAGTTAGAAGCTAGGCAAGTACCTAGAACTCCAATAAAATAAATGTGGACAAACCCCCTTACAGGGCACACATATGGATGACAACAACAAAGTGAGGTTTCTAAGGCTTCCTGACCTGAGTAAATATACTAAAATGTTCAAGTGGTATATCTCAAAGTGTGCACCATGGAATCCTCTGTTACCTGTACCCAGAGTCTGTAGGCAAAGAAATTGGGGGTGGGGCACACATTCAACAAAGTCAACAGGTTTCCTTACTGCAGAACTTCTCAGAGCCTTAATAACCTAATGTGTATTATTTATTTTGACTTTTCCAAGAAACAGGGTGCCTCATTTTCTAAGCTTATTTAATGATAAAACGTTATTATTTTTTTTTTTTCCTTGTGGAAAGGACTATCCTAGTCTTCTGAAGATCACAATTTGGGAAACGAATATTAGAATTTCTTCTTGTTTATTGTTCTGTCATTACACATGTCAGAAAATAATTACCCCTTAAATATTTTTAACTCATTTGACACCTTTAATATTCCTTAATTTTTAAAATCAGGAATTTAGTTTCCCCATGATTTTTTGTAAGACTTTGAGTATTTCTCAAAACTGAAAAAGAAAAAAAAAAATCCCTAAAAAAAAGTACTTATTTTCTTTCTGAACTGGATGTGGACACAAACCCATTAGCAAAAGAGGTTATGAAATAGTTGGACTGTTAAGCATGGGTTAGAGAATTTTCCCTGTTGGGTGGGTTGGGTGAATAAGGAAATACAGCCCAGGGAGCCCTTCACACCCTTCCCAGCCTCACCATTCTGTCACTTAAAATACCCAAAGTATTGCACCTATATATTATCTCAAGATAGGGTTGCTATAACACTTAGAGTTGATACATCATTTGCCTAAAATAAATATTTCCTAAAATAAACTGAATATACTCATGTTATTTTTTTCCCTCTTAAAATGCTAAAACCACCTCAGAATGCCTAGGGATATGATACAGGTGGCAACCAAATGTCACCCACATCTCCTGTGTCCCAAAGGCCTCCTCAGAGCCCTTCATTAAACTCTTAAGGGTTGGGTATTGCCACTTAAGAGGGAGGGGAAGCTGTCCAGCCAAAACTTCTGTGACCTGGCACTCCTGGGGGACCCTAAGCATTGCTGGCCCTGCCCTTCCCCTCAGGAATCCCAATTGTTGAAAGAGTTGCATGTGGGGAAAGGCCATTTAGAAACAAAAGATCTCACAGTCCACTTGCTTCAGGACAAGAATTGCTTCTTCTAATCTTGAGATAGGAAAGATATTAAATTTGACAAAATAGGATGTTCTCAGTGCTATATTTTGTTATAATAAATCCTTAAATCGGAAGCTTGAAAATGTAGTTTAAAATATAAATATTAATACATTACGGTATTTGATAGTCTACATGATTAATGGGTCAAATTGAAGGTAATATTGTCTTATTTTATTTTTTGTAAAGATGGGGGTCTATGTTGCCTAGGCTGTCACAAATTCCTGGACTCAAGGGGATCCTGCCACCTCTACCTCCCAAAGTCCTGGGATTATAGGTATGAGCCACTGCGCCCAGCCTTGACAACATTTTCAGTTGACATGCTATGGAGATTATAATCCCAGAGGCCATATCCTATTATGTTAGGGTCTAGGGAAGAAATGGGAGTTCAAAGTCAAGAGACTTGTTTTCAAGTCCCCTTGTAGAGTGGCCAGGAATCGAGGCTCTTCATTGACAAAGACCCGAAACTGAACTTCCCAGATACTGACTTTCATTATTAAACAAACTCTGGTTCTTTACTTTTATTGGACATTTGGCCTTAAGCTGGTGACTGAATGCTTAGATCCTGGGCTGACACCTCGTGTACACATTGAAGGCTACAGGTAAAAAGACTCTGCAGGGCAGCAGGTGAACTAACAGTACAGGCCAAAGACACAACCACCTGCCGACCTCCACAGGCTTACCCGAGCTAGCCACCCTTGCCGCGAGTATTCACGTGACTGAACATTTTTTCATATTGGTTTATTCTGCCTTGGCTCAGTAGTATATTCCTAATATTTTTAAATGCTATATTCCCAATCATGGAAGCATAATCTACCTATGTTGAAAAGAAATAAGTATATTAAAATAAATCTGAGTTAAAAGTTTTATTCATTCAACATCTCACATTACAAATATTTAAAAATTATATGCATACTGGTATAAATAGTCATTTGCAAACTATTTAATAACATTAATTTTCCACTAGCACTTCAACAAATGAACTCTTTTAAAAAAGGAACTGTGTTATATAACTTAAGAGTAGAACATACAAAAATAGGAACTTAACGTGAAAATGACTTTAATAAAAAATGAATTACCCTTATTTAAAATGCTATAATAAATACTACAACCTCCCCATACACAGTAAAAACTATATGGAAATTCAGCCAAGTAGTACAATTAACTGACATACTTAAATAACTTTTCCTTCTGATAATATGAGCAATACACTGGAAAAAAAAAATTAGGGATTAGTAAAAACTAGACACCCACTTGCTAAAAGTTTCACTTCCAAAAAATATAACAAAAATCTGATGAAAATTATAAAAACTAATTATACTTTAAATTTTAAAAATATAAAAAATAAAACAGTTGAATACAATATTGTCCCGATTCTTACAATGCTATCAATCACAGTAGCTTTAAAATAAGATAATAAAATAAAGCAAATGACCAAAACCTCTTTTATTCCATTTTTAAAAATAATCTCAAATTTACATTAGTAGAAAGATTGATTTCTGATTCTTTTCTTTAGAAACACCAGCAAGAAAGAGGATTACTCTTAACAGTAGAAAATGACATTTTTAAATGTCTGCAATTAAAAACAAAGAATTACACTGCAAAGATCTTTCAAAAGTTTGAAATAAGTATTGCACATAACTTGAAGTTAACTTGCCACAATTCATCACATTCAAGTTTTAAATCACCTTTTAACAGAAGATTCAACTCTTCAAAACAAAAGGGGTGAATTATCAAGTCTTTCCAACAGCACTCTCATAAAATGCTAAACTCATTCACTGCAAGTTTTATTTTGCATTCTGCAGAGGTCTGTGTATGGAGAAGTATATATATTATACCAAAGCGTGGGGACCAGAAAGGGAAAGGAGAGGGTTCCTTTACATAGAAAATAATCAGAAACACTTTATTTTACATTGCAAAAATAACCATGTAATTACTCTGTAACTACATTGTAAGTACATGGCTGGTGCCATGCTAGTGCGCTAGAACTACATGCTTGGTGAATTGAAGTGACACCCTAAAATCTGTAAACTAATTACATGTTAATTATGTTTGAGTTACATGGTAACTCCCAACTACAATCCCATGTAATCTGACAAACATGTAATCAATAAAGTTCAGAGTAATAGATAATCATTGTTTATGCCCTGTAAATTGAAGTGTAACCAAATAATCTGTAAACACGCTTGTCACACAATCACAAGTAAATATTAGTAGAATAACAATTTCTTACATTAGTCATGCATACTAACATTACACACCTGTCCCACGGCAGGCTATTTTTTTTTCTTATATATAATTTAAAAGAGCAGACATCTCTGAATCAAACACTTAACATCAATTTATTAATATTAAAAATGGCTAACATTCACCAAAAATGTCTGCGTTTTATGAATAATTTTAAAAACTTAGTAAGAAGCTGTAGACAATTTTGTTATTTTAAATTTCTACCCTATGCTTATGCGTTTAATTTTTTTTAAGGAACTACAGTGTTATCTGTCATTTTCATGCGAATTTTTTTCATTAATTTGTGACTTTACATAGACTATTTCTTAAATTATAGGTACACCAATAGCTGGTGCTGGGGAAGAATGTTTAAGCAACATGCTTTCTCTTCTCTGCAGACTCTAAAATAGCATTGCCAGTGCACAACATTCATAATTTAAAATGTATGCAGAGCACTGAAATGTATAAAAAGCAGAATATAAGAAAATAAAATTTATTAAAATTATTTATATTAAAAAATGAAGTATATGAAGATCTCTCAGTAATAAAAGTACAAAAAGCTACTCTTTGCAATATGAAAAATTGAGGTATTGCATAAAGAGATATCCCGTCAGTGAAAAGTGTGCCTAAAAATGTTCACTGTTGGAAAAACAAGATATACAAAAGTAGTGCATAACAAATATACATTATGTGCATGACAAAATAAGTTAGCTACAAAAACACTGTACCGAAATTCAGCAGGTCATGTACAAAGGGAAAAATTATTATTCAAAGCTAGTTTTCAAACAGTGTTATTTCTTGTTAACTCATCACACCTGTTTACTGAGTAGGAACAGCACAATAGCACACCCCAAGCCACCTACAAGCATTTAAAAGAATAAGAAGAGGCAAATGAACATTCCAATTAGAATTATGTAGTTCAGGAGAAAAGAAAAAAAAGTCCCTGACCAGCTACACAAGAGCACCCTCCATTCGCATGACTGCTTTCGATATTTGCAGGGAATTCTTTAAAGCAGCTCCCTTTCTATGTTTGACTATTAGACAGCAAATGCCTCCATTTTGACCTTTGGAACTTAACAGGTATAGTTCATTAAAGCCTGTATTAAAAATAAAGGACTGCTTTTCCTAAAGATCACCAGTAGGGGTCATCAGCCAGGTGGTTCCACAGCAGCGCTGGGGCAAGTCTTTGGTTTTGAAGGATCCAAGATGGTACTGTTAGGTAGCACAACTAGCAAGATTGCTCTTCAGTTTTGTTATTATTATTATTTAATAATTTGCCCACTGATAATAATCCTTTTAATGATGGATAGGGCATTTAATAAGAGAACGTCAATTAAAATAAAAGTTACTTCCATGACTAGGGCTTCAAGAGACTATTTTAAATTTACCCCTGAAGCATACTGTTCAACACATAACACCTTTCAAAGCTAGAATTTTATTTATAATAAAGCATGCATTACTTGATGAAGTTGGCACTTCAAACACTGACTATGTCCCATGCTAAATTCTGAAACTGTAATGTTATTTTACTTTATAGGAAGAGTAAGATAAACATACGTACCTTTGCACAGATTTACACATTTACTTAATTCAACAGTGCAAAACACTTTGCAACTACTTAACTTTTTTTTAACTTTTTTTTTTTTTTTCCATTTTCTATGTTACAACTAAATTACAGGATACCCAAAGTAACTTTAAATATAAAAGTAAGCCAATCAGCAGCCAATTTGTATATTGGTTGTCTTCCAGTTTTGGCTACAAGTGTACTATAACACAAAATCAAAAATGATATCCTTGAGGTATCTCTAGATCTGTTGTTGGTGTTTTTTAACGTCAAAATGGAGAGCAAAGGCTGACACCTGATGAGTGTTAGTAAATTGGGATATAGAGTTTATATATAACATCAAAAATAAAACTTTTACATTTGTTCCTTAGGAAAGGAAATGCTAGCTTTCCCACCAGTTGTCTCTAATTCTAGCTTTGGTAGGTTTCCTGGGGCTGTGACTAGATAAGTAAGTTAAATAAATAAGTGCACTCCCCTCAGCAGTAAATTTACCCAATTTTTACATTCTGAATTTTAAAACCTGTTTAAAAGAAAATAAACCTAGCTCTGCCGACTTTACTATTCTCTTTTTCTGATTTGATAGTAACTTTGAGGGATAATGAAATTATGATCAGCCTCAAAACCCTTAAAATTAATTATAATGCTGCTCAATCTTGTTCATGCATTTGTTTGCTTTAACATGCTCTTTCCTGTTAAAAATTGTTAACTTCCTCCATTGCTGTTAAAAGAATAAAAAGGAGATGGAAAAAAGAGAGAGACAAAAAAGATGGAAGAAAAGAAAGGACAAGGCAAAAGCACTTCCCTGGGGGAAAAACTGTGTCAGATAGACTGATAGTGTTATTGTTGCATGGTTATTTTAATAAAAGTATTCTTATATGTTATATTATTAACAATAATTTAATTAAAAACCCAAAATACTCTATTGTTTCATTTCTCTTTTAATATTTCTCTCTCTCCTCTAAGAAAAAGTTGCAGGAAGTTTGGATCCTCTTGGTCTCCAACAAAACAAGAGAATAAAACTTCTATGCAACCTGATGGCAATACGAAAAAGGAGTTCATACATATTGTTTGCAGTGACACAAGAATCTACAAAACACCTATATTATAGGTCATTCTGTTCATTATACTATTGTTAAGTTACAGACTGCTACAAAAGGACATGCCAGCGTGAAGAGGTTCAGGAAGGGGTAAGAACGAACAGAAGAGTGCACTTATTCTGAGGCCTGAAAATGAGCACTGTAGTCATCCTTTAGTTCCAGCGGAATGAAATATGCCGAGGGCGGTCACCGCCTTCCTTCACCAGGGGCTTGTGGAATTCCCTGCCAGCACGAGAATGAATAGCAGCCCAGCAATATTCACAGTAATACTGCAGACAGGTAACATTAGCACAGAAAAATGGAGCAAATTTTCCCCCACAACGGGCCCCCTGACATTCATCACACAGCTGATCATCCAAGACATATGGCTTAACTTCCACCTGCAATCAGAAGCGAAAGAAGGGAGTTGAAGTTTTTCAGTGACTGGACCAGGTTAACACTCACTATATGTGTATATTTCCATCCACTGTGTGAGTGAGTCTGTTCCCAGGTGCCCAAAAAGGAAGAACTAACAATTCACTTACTGAAGTAAAGATAGGTCATCTTTTAAGAACCTCGTAAGGCTTTTATGTCTATCATTTTACATTTTTGTCTTATTAAATAAATACCCTTCAAAGGAAAAAAAGGGTTTCACCAGAAATCACAAAGTGAAGCCCAGTGTTTAGACTAGAACATTATGAGATTAAACCCACAGGAAATTTTTCACAGATACAAACCCCCATTTTAATTAGTGGATCTGGCTTTTTGTCATATGTGGAATCACATATTTAAACAAAATCAACTAAGAGGATCCAAGTTCCAAAAAACAGTAGTTCAGTGTTCAAATCAGTGGGAAGATGCCTGACTTCTGCATCATGAACTTCTGAGTTGCAAAGCCTGGTTCATGGTTTCTATTTCTACTGCATACATCTTGGGTTATAATCGCAAACCCAGAACTCTGGTAAAATAAGATGCAGCCATAGTACTCACAGCCTAAAACCTTGCTTTGTTCTTTGTCAGTAAGAATGGTTTACCTGAGTTTAAAAGTCAGAGGTGAATTGATAAAACTGAGCCTGTTCCAGTGTTCAATTTGCCAACCTGTCATTTGAACGTCTCAAGTTTTTAAAAGTCACCTGGCTATTAATTCACCAGCTAGAAAAGAGTTGGTTATTTTTAGTCTTAGAGAGACTCATGCTTGAGACTCCCTCACACCAGGCTATCACCACCACTGGTGCCATCCAAGTCTGACAAGGATCCTGACAAAGGTTAGCTGTAAGGAGATAGGACAGCACTAGGCCTCTCACTCCTAGGCCGCTCCATAATATTGTAATATCCACAGAGCAAGAACGCTGGTCCAAAGATTTCATTGCGGAGGAGCACAAATTAAATCTGAAATTCTAATGACTAATCCCACAACTCTGAAACTTATGTTGGAATGAAGCTGTGAGATGTAGATATTTTTTAGTGTGCATAAAAAACAATTAGGCATGTTAACTTATACTACAACTAATCTTGTCCCCTTTCCCTATGTTTATAATAGAATACACACCTTTCTCTTTAATATATTCACAGTTTTGTAGGAGCACCACTGTTTTCTTAAATTTTTCACTGCCAGTGAAGTAGAATATACATGACAGGAAACGTGAAGTAGAATATACATGTAGAAACTTGATCATTTCTACATATTGAATTAAGAATAGCACAATAAAATCTATCAATAAATACTTTTTTGAGCACAATGTCTCAGAGTGTTGGATATCAAAGTCAGTGCTAATGAAAATGCCAGTGTGCCAAGAAATAAAGAGGTTATACAACAATATAAATTAACATATTGCTTCCTTCATAAAGAAGGTCTTTCCATGAAAAAAAATCATTGGCTGAACTAAACATTGTGCTTAGTAATGTAGCTGATGAACAGTCTGGTATAAATTCCTATCTGACCACAAACTAATAACAGTTGGCAGACTGGCAGTCGGTTCACGGGCCACACTTTGACTAGTACTGGTGTAAGATATGGTGCTATCTGCTAGAACATAAACTCATGAGGACAAAGCCTTCTTGTCCTGGGCAAGAAAACATTTGTTGAATGCATGAAACAGAAAGCTAAAAAATAAATCTATGAATACAATTCATTGAGAAATAGGGCTTACTAAGGTATTCATGATGTCCCAGATTAAAAAAAAAAAATCAGGAACTCTCAAGGGCATTCATCCTTGTATACTTGATATAACATAGTTCAAAGGATTTGGTAATATTTATTAAACAATTGACTGAATAGATGAAAGTTATAGTTTAGAGAAGATCAAATTAACTCAAGTAAACGAATTATAGTGTTCTGGTTAGGCTACTCAAAAAACTAAGAGATAAAAGAAATTCCAAAATATATTATAGAGCATAAATCTAAATGACCCTATAGGCTTAATTATCAGCTGTCAATTTATTATCACATAAAATCCCCCCACTCTAATTTTGGTAATGACACATTTAGAGGACCATTTCTGGAACTTTCAAGAATGGAGTCTAGGACTTACCCGTTTATCTATCTCTCCATGCTGCAGCTGAACAAAGCGGGCACTGATAGCAGCTATGTAACTCTGTTGATTAGAGAATGCAACTCGCCCAGCTCCTTTCGGGTATTTTAGCTCGGGGTCGGTATCAATCCCAGCATAGCACACACCTCCATACAGACGATCCATTATCATTGCAAGCTCCACTAAATACGAAAGGAGCACAGAGGGTATTTGAAATCAGGAAAATTCATCTGGCTTGCCAACGGTTTCATCAAAAGCAATTCATTTGTACTCTGAGCTCACATCATTATAATAATTATTAAAATCAAACTTATTACTACAACCAGTTGCCCACTGTGTTAATCTTTAATTTTTTAACTATTGGCAGGGGCTTTGCTATGTATTTTACAATGTTTTCTTTTAATCTTCACAACAACTCTGTGAAGTAGGTAGTAATTTCCTGAGGAAACTGAGGCACAGAGGATGATCAATCTGTCCAAGATCACAGATTGTTAAGTGATAGTGCTGGGCTTGGCACCCAGGTTTGTCTGTTCTATGCCATGTTGCCACCATAAATTTACCAGTTAACAATGTATTGATTAATGTAAATAACTATTTGAACACTAGAATACTAACTGGCAGATTGTTTGGGGGCCCTCCTAGCTTATCTCCATCTAAACTGTTATCTTTCCCACAGTCTAGCTATTAACCAATTTATCATAAAAAAGAAAAACTTGAAATAATGAATGCATCTTCTTCTCCATGAACCGTCTTGAAACTGCATTCTTGTTCATTTACCTCATTTATACTACTACACTTCAAATTACTTGAAATCAGGGATCTAATTTCTTCTGTAAGTACCACTCTAAAAACATGGTGCACTGCTGAGAATTCTGTTGTATTTCAGAGCTCAGTAAATAGCTGCCGGGCAAGTGAGGACATGGGAAACAAATACTGAACATCTATCTGAATACATCATCTGTTCTTGAGGGGCTTTTCTTTCCAACAGTGAGGAGAGTGATACTTAGCATTATGAGGCCCTACACTAAGTACTTTGCATTGGTTATCTCATTTAATCCTCAAAACAACTCTATGAAATACACACACTTTTTACCCCATTTGACAGATGAGGAGATTGAGAATTAGAGAAATTATATGATTTGTCCAAGGGCACTCAACTCTTAACTGGGAGCAGAACGCATGAATTCAAACCCAGACACTTTGATTCTAGAACTCTCTCTTTGACATTAACTGAAATGCTTATGGAGAATTTATCCTGCAAATCTTTATATTTCTTATGCTAAAGGATAGAGAGGGTTTTGTGTTTGATCATACCAGCTCGTAATGGTCGAGGAACACCACCAACAAATATAGTTTTTCGTGGGTCAAGCGGCTGTGAACCATCCATCACGAAGTCACTGTCACTGAGATTCCAAGGCCGAATCTGTACCTGAGGAATGTACAAACAAAAATGTCTCATTCTCAATATAGGCAACTGATGGAGGAAAAACTTTTAAATTTTAAGAGTATTTTTTTATGTTTTAAAAGCAATAACTCATGTCACTATAAATCAATAAAGCTATAAAACCAGAAGACTTAAAAATAGTGTATACCAACCCTTCATTTCATTGGTTTAGTTTACTCAAGAACTTTCATCTTGAAACCAATGTGGAAAGTTCAATTTAATTGCCTGTTATTAATATGAGCCAAATCACTTAACATGTTCTTAATTATCTGTAAGGTAATTAGGTGTTTTTCAGCTTATTTGGGCCTTTAGCCTACCCAACCCCCCAATATCTATATAATTTAAATTTAGCATGGTAAACAACAACAACAAAAAAAAACACAAAAAAAAGAAAACAAAAAATAATAAAATTAAAATAAAAATTTAAAAAATAAAAAAATGTAGCATGGTATCCAATGCCAATTAGTATACAGTGCTAAGTCAACTATGATTGTGTGTCCAATCAATGTATGTCCAAGAAATGCAAACTACCCTTGATAGTAACACATGTTGCATTATTTCAAAAAGATTTTCAAAATAAAAATATTGATGATATTTGCAACAGACTTTTTTGTGATAAACACTTCAGTATGCCTATTATTTAAGCTCAGTCAAGAACCATGTACCTCATTTAAAATTGTTTGCATTTATTAACTGTTACAAATGCCTACACCTGGGGGTACAGGTCAGTGGTAGCGCATTTGACTGAACAAATGCCCACACCAAAGGCTATGGGCTGATAGTAGAATATTCCCAAATATGCTCACTAACAGAGTCCTAAATTCAAATACCTGTGAGGATTGGCAAGGAACATAAACAAGTCAAGCAAAGGAGTCCAGATTACAGGAGCTCTAGAGAACCCAAGATACCAAGACAAGCTCTACTAATTATTGCTTAAGCTGGGACCACTGATGAATCCATTCTGCATCATGCCCCACCATTCATTAGGTGTGTCTGAGTAATAATAAATTGTTGATTTGCCAGATTCATCAAAACAGGCCAGTTGCTACTGTTACTAAAGACTAAATTTTAAGATAAAGAAAAACTTCTCCAAAAAGAAAAAAACACTATGCAATGTACCTGTACATGTATATGCATAATTCATTCTACTTTGGGAGAGTACCATATGCAAAAAGTTAAAAACAGTATTGGGTAAAATCTTGATGAATCGAGTAAAGAAGGAAACAGAAAAGACATACACATATTTGTGATTTGAATTCCATTATTCAGAGGAAATTCACCTACTTTGTCTTTATCAAATGCATTATCAAGTGAAGTAAAAGCAAAAGTTTACCAATTATATTTCAACTAACCAAAAATTCAAAGTCAAAATGATGTGTACAAATAAACAGAATGTCAATGTTAGGAGCTTAACAACAAGACACTTTTATTTAGATTCTACTTACAAACATGTCAATTAAGTACACCAAACACATCGAGATGTCTGTGGGTTTTTCAAACAGAACAGATGAATGGAGTCAAAAACAAGAAGCTATTTAATGCTAGACTGCACTTACTGGCTTATCCTTGATAGTGGGGCTCGATACACACAGGTAGAGTTTTCCATCTTCTTCAATGCATGCATCAATGAGAGCCTGAACAGAGCTTTCATCTTGAAATAGCAGGAATGCATAGCCTGAGAAAAATGAAAAAGAAGGCTTATATGTTTTCCTATTTTTTGGTAATTCTTCAGGGGAAAGGATGCATAAACTACAACTAAAGGAAGGGAAAAGGAATCAAAAAACATACACGTGCAAAAATTAAAACTTAATGTTTATACCAAAAGTCTGATAATATCAACATATACTTCATTTTGATAGTATCTTGAAACATCTTTTAGAGTAAAATTAAATTTGAATTAAAAGTATACTAAGTAGAAATTTTAAAGATACATTTGGGAAAATAAGTAAACAAAAAATTATTTTACAGTCAAAGTAAACATTTATGAAAAGGATAAACATTAAACAATCTGAGGATAAATTGTATAAGCATAATGAATCTTGAGAATTACCTTTAGGAGGAAAATAGGATTTGCTCTCCGCTTTATGAGGCCAATCTACGATCAAAGGACCAAAGCGACGAAAACTAGCTGTGATCTCATCTAACGAACAACAAAGCAAAAAAGTAGACTGAAATATTTTTATGATCATTTTTTAGAGGTAGTTTGAAAAAAGAAGTTTCAAATCTACTATTTACAAGAACAGCACAAGGAACTTCTACCTCCCCTTCATCTAGCCTTCCCAACTATTAATATTTTGCACATTTGCCTTCACCCCCTTCTTTCTCTCTTCCCCTTCCTCCTCTATTTATATATATGCACGAATCAATCTAGCCAGCCGGCCAGCCAGTCATCATCTTTTTCTGACATGATGCACTGTAATCCCAAAATACAACTGTTGCTACCTGCTCAAAGCAAGGCAACTCCCTATATACCACCATATAACCCTCTCACCCAGGAAGTCAACATTGATACAACACTACTACCCAATTCACAGACTCCATTTGAATTTCAAACTATCCCAACAATATCTCTTTTTTTCTTTCTGATCCAGATTCCTATCCAGAACACAGGTTGCACTTAGTTGTAACATGCCTAGAGCATCTGTCTTTTCCAGTTTGGAACAGTTCCACATTCTTTCCTCTTTTACATTCATTCTGTAGGATGACTGCTAAGGCCCTCCCAAAATTCACATGTCAAAACCTAATCCCCAATGTGAGGATTAGTTTTCAGGTAGGGCCTTTAGTGGGTAACTAGGTCATGGGGGCAGATTAGGTCATCGATGGGATCATTGTCCTTTTAAAAGAGGCCCCAGAGAGACCCCTTACCCATCTGCCACGTGAGGTTACAACAAGAAGACTACGAGGAAGCAGGCCCTCACCAGACACTGAATCTGCTGGCACCTTGATCTTGGACTTCCTAGTCTCCAGAATGATGAGGAATAAATTTCTGTTGTTTATAAACCACCAGTCTATGGCATTTTCTTATAGCAGCCTGAACGAATGTAAGACAGTGACCCTCAATCTGGATCTGTACTCTGGTTTCTCACGCAATGCATTCCAAACAGGAATGCCACCATAATGATGCTATGTTGTCCTCTCTGATCACTGGGCATGTTAATTTTGATCACCTGATCAAGGTGGTATCTGCCTGTTTTCTCTACCAAAAAGGAAACCATTTCTCCCTCTGTATTTGAATAGTATTTTACAAGAGGATATTGTGTTACCCACCAATATCCTGTTCCCTCATGAGCCTTGGCATCCTTTGAGGACTTCTGCCTGTATCATCTACCCCAACGTTGGTTGCCAAATGGTGATTATCTATTTCCAGCATGCCCTCTACATTTACCAGTTAGTATTAGACAGGAAGGAAGAACTTTCCCTTCTGTCTCCTTTATTTATTCATTTATTTATACAGTATGGATCTATTTTATCCAATGGGCTGTGATCTAATTCTCTCATTTATTTTGATACTCAGTTTGTCCCAAAAATTGTCCCTGATTTGGCCAGTGAGACAAATGTCCTCCTGACCTTCCCCATCATTCTGTAAGCACTTCCATACTTTCTGGCCTAAGAAGATACTCTAGGCTCATCTTGTTCTTTCTTGGGCCCCAGCCCAAGAATCAGCCCTTTTTCCCAAGATGTATTGGTTCCTTTTAGTGGTAAAAGGTATTTAGGAACTAAGATTTGGGTGCTCCCTATGCTCATTGCTAGTGGGTATTCATTATTTCTAAGTCTTTTCAGTGGGACAAAGCTAGGAAATAAATGAATACACACATGTAACTATTTCTGTATTTGTATAGTTATAAAAACTAATGAGTTCATATTGATACTTCCAATTCCACTCCTCATAGCTTTTGCTAGCCTTCCCCCTTTCCATGTTTATAAATCCCCTCCTCATGGTGAGAAACCTAGCTCCCATTATCTACAAAACATATACCAATCTTTCAGCTACCCTGCTAGCCTCCTTGACCTTCTACCTTTGCACCCTGGCTCTCGTTGCCCTAATTTCTTGGACACCATGTCGGCTGCTGATGAGACCTCTGGGCAAAGCCCTTCACATATATACATACACTCACACACACACACACACACACACACACACACACACACACACACACCCCTCCAATTGCACCCTCTTCCCCCTCACCAACTGAATTCCTGGGATAGCAATATCTCCCTGGGAGGAAGGGAAAGGAAGAAAAGAAAACAAAAGTGGGGAAAAACAATAGAAAGGGAAGGCGTGATCATATTTTACTATTAATTTAAATAATACTAACTATGCTGTACATATATTTGGACAACTAATGAGATTATAAGAAAATAAATTTCCAAGAGACTTCTGGAAAGAATATGTAAGCACGTGTGGTAAGACTTGATAGTAGGGCAGGATGGAAGAAAAGAGAGATGGGGAAGATGTTCAAACTCCAGTCTGGTAGAACTGTTTTCATGTCTCACAGATTATTAATGGTGAAGCCTATTCTGCTATGATACCTGTCTGTACGTTAAATTTTGCTCATTTGAGCCTGATAAGTAGGGGAACGATGTCAGTGTAACATGGAAGTTGTACTGGTACATAAATTGACTTTTCCCAGGCAAGGTGAGCTAGCACAGTAAGGATAGAATTGTAACCTTCATCAGGATAGGGAAAAGCCCCCAGTTTGTCTGATACACAGGCAGGAGCCCTCCCAGCTCTGTTATAAGAAAATTAAAAATAAGTGTGGCAACCACGGCTCTCTTGTCAGAGAGCAGTACCCTCAGCCCTTACTCCCAGGTTTAGCGTGAATTTCTTCGCTGTTCAAAGGCCCGTC
Source organism: Indri indri (assembly GCA_004363605.1). Lineage (NCBI taxonomy): Eukaryota > Metazoa > Chordata > Mammalia > Primates > Indriidae > Indri > Indri indri. Next base: position 87,258 of record RJWJ010001445.1, read on the forward strand.
TCCATCTGCATTGTCTCCACGCCTGCAAGCCAACATTTCCACTTACTGCTTTTGTGCATTTTCAGTATTCCTTGACGCAGTCCCAAGCATGCTGAGCAACTTGCCTGAATTATCCAAGTTATCACCAAGTTACTAATTCTCTTTTTGGTAGTGCTTCAGGTAC